>WNWK01017544.1:0-42204 GCA_009830355.1 Cherax destructor | reverse complement strand
AAATTTTCCTGGAATGGTTTAATCAAGTTTTTGGGCCCCCAGTGTGAAAAAAATATCTTTTGGGAAATAAATTGCCATTGGTCCTCCTGGTTGGGGGAAATGCTCCTGGTCATCCCCCAAGATTTGGGGGGCCAAATTTCTAAAGTTTCAGTTTTGTAAAAAAAGTTCTTGCCCCCCAAACCCCCTCCTCTCCTCCAGCCCATGGACCAGCAGGCCATTGCAAATTTCCCAAAAAACTGTACCCCAAAAAACAATGTTTAAAAAGGTTTTTTTAATGTGACCAATGACACTAAATTGCCCCAAAAAAGGAGTTCTGGAAGTACTTCGATATTTTCATTGCATGGGCCTTAAAGAAAAAAGTTTGGCAGGAGTGACCCCCAGGACGATGAACTCTCCCCGGAGAAAGTTTTGGGGGTTGTGTCCCAGAGGGGTTTTTGGGGGTTTTGAAGCAAACCCCTGAGGAGCCTATGGAAGTTGTGGAAAATATTGGGGAAATTTGGGAAATGGGGTTGGATGTGAATGAAGAGGATGTGGGAAAGGGGTTGGTGGAGGACCACAATGAAGATCTAACCACTAAAAGGCTAAAAGGGCTTGAGCTGCAACAACAACAAAACAGATCTGAGGAAATTGCTTCAGTGGGGAAAAGTGTAAGGTGCCTTCTTCAGAGATTAAGGAGATTTGTGCAATGTGGAGTAGGGTGCAATCATTTGTGGAGGAACATCACCCTGACAAAGATGTTGCAATCCGTGCTGGCTACTTTTACAATGACAATTCCATGTCCCATTTTAGGGACATTTTAAAAAGCCGCCAGACACAGAGCTCTCTGGACAGATATTTAGTGCCACAGGTGTGCAGTGACTCTCAAGCTGGTCCTTGTGGGATTAAAAGACAAAGAAGGGAAGTGACCCCAGATGAGGACTTGGTACCTAGAATCCTTATGGAGGGATTCCCTTCCAAAATTAAGGTCTCTACCCTCTCCCCTCCTATCTCTCTTCCATCCAGCAACATCAGTCTTCAGTAAGGGTAAGTGCCACATTCATTTCATTCATTTGTGCATGTAAATCTATCTTTAAGGCCCCCCAAAATTCTTTTTTCCAAACTTCTGGGTTTCTGGAACGGATTAATTGAATTTCCATTATTTCTTATGGGGAAAATGGTCTCAGTTTTCGTGTGTTTCAGTTTTAGTGCCTCCCTCAGGAACGGATTAAACACGAAAACCGAGGGATGACTGTACATAGATTATCACACATAGCAGCATATGTGACCATCACCTCACACACCAGCCAGGGTACTTCCCCACACAAACCAGCCACGGTACTTCCCCACACACCAGCCAGGGTACTTCCCCACACACCAGCCAGGGTACTTCCCCTAAACACCAGCCAGGGTACTTCCCCACACACCAGCCAGGGTACTTCCTCACACACCACCCAGGGTACTTCCACACACACATGATTTGATCTGAGTGGGACTTGCACATGATTGAATAAAATTATTGAAGCTTATTGCTTGGGAAGCATTGAAAATTGGGTTGGGCAAATATTGTTAGTGGGATGGTTTGTGAAGGATCTGTGGGCTCAATTTTTTTTTACCCTAATGTGAACCGTGTTAAATTGATTTTACAACGTGTTACATAAAATTGTGCCGCAATTCTTCAATCATGCAATACCCATATCGTGCAACATAAACTCGTGCTAAATGACTGTCTACTGTACCAAGTTACCTGACCTGTAGAAGGATTTATTAAAGTTGCAAATTACTATTTTATTACACTATCTCTCTCTATACAACTTCAAGTAGCAGTGAATCCAAGACACCTGGACACAGTAACCTTTCTTTTATAACTCTTTGATCTCAGTGGAGCTTTGTCATGTATCTGACAAAGTGCAAAATGATGCTAAATAACAGCTTCCTCTATGTCTTTTTGATATGCAATTTGTCAGCTTTTAACAAAGTTGCAATACTGAAATACAGCCTTAGTTACTCAGACATATCCACACACTTGTTTGAGATTGACATAGACAGCCACTCATAACCTTGGGCTGGTCACAAAGGTAAATTAACATTGTTCTAAGCTTAAACCCTTCTGCTGGTTTTTGTTTTTTTTCAACAAGTCGGCCATCTCCCACTGAGGCAGGCTGACCCAAAAAGAAAGAAAATCCCCAAAAAGAAAATACTTTCATCATCATTCAACACTTTCACCTCATACATAAACACTGTGTTTGCAGAGGCGCTCAGCTATGACAGTTTAAAGTCCCTCAAAACTTTAAATATCCCAAACCCCTCCTTTAAAGTGCAGGCATTGTACTTCCCATTTCCAGGACTCAAGTCCGGTTAACAGGTTTTTCTGAATTCCTTCACTAAATATTAACTTGCTCACACTCAAAGGGATGTTAGGAAGTATTTCTTCAGCCACAGAGTAGTCAGGAAGTGGAATAGTCTAGAGAAAGATATAGTGGAGGCAGGAACCATACATAGTTTTAAGACAAGGTATGATAAAGCTCATGGAGCAGGGAGAGCAGAGACCCAGTAGCAGACAGCGAAGAGGCGGGGCCAGGAGCTGAGTCTCGACCCCTGCAACCACAATTAGGTGAGTACAATTAGGTGAGTACTCCAACAGCTCGTCAGGTCCCAAAAACAATTCGTCTCCATTCACACGCTCACGAACGCTTGCTGGAAATCCAAGCCCCTCGCCCACAAAACCTCCTTTACCCCTTCCCTCCAACCTTTTCGAGGACGACCCCTACCCCGCCTTCCTTCCCCTACAGATTTATGTGCTTTTCAAGTCATTCTACTTTGATCCATTCTCTCTAAATGACCAAACCACCTCAACAATCCCTCTTCAGCCCTCTGACTAATAATTTTAGTAACTCCACACCCCTTAATTTCCACACTCCAAATTCTCTGCCCAATATTTACACCACACACTGCCCTTAGACAGGACATCTCCAGCCACCTCCTCACTGCACCATTTACAACCCATGCTTCACTCCCATATAAGAGTGTTGGTACCACTATACTTTCATACATTCTCTTCTTTGCCTCTATGGATAACGTTTTTTGTCTCCACTGATACCTCAACGCAAAGCTCACCTTTTTTCCTTCATCAATTCTATGGTTAACCTCATCCTTCATAAACCCATTCGCTGACAAGTCAACTCCCAAATATCTGAAAACATTTGCTTCTTTCATACTCCCTCTCTCCAATGTGATATCCAATTTTTCTATATCTAAATCGTTTGATACCCTCATCACCTTACTCTTATCTATGTTTACTTTCAACTTTCTACCTTTACACACCCTCCTAAACTCGTCCACTAACCTTTGCAACTTTTCTTTAGAATCTCCCATAAACACAGTATCATCAGCAAAAAGTAACTGTGTCAACTCCCATTTTGTACTTGATTCCCCATAAATTAATCCCACCTCTCTCCCCAACACCCGAGCATTTACTTCTTTTACAACCCCATCTATAAATATATTAAACAACCATGGTGACATTACACATCCCTGTCTAAGACCTACTTTTACCAGGAAGTAATCTTCCTCTCTCCTACACACCCTAACCTGAGCCTCACTGTCCTCATAAAAACTCTTTACAGCATTTAGTAACTTACTACCTATTCCATACACTTGCAACATTTGCCACATTGCTTCCCTATCCACTCTATCATAAGCCTTTTCTAAATCCATAAATGCAATGAAAACTTCCCTATCTTTATCTAAATACTGCTCACATATATGCTTCATGTCCTCTCTAGAGAGAATGGAACGAGACAGAGTGACTTCGAGAGTGTATAAATCTGTAGTGGAGGGAAGGCGGGGTAGGGGTCGGCCTAGGAAAGGTTGGAGGGAGGGGGTAAAGGAAGTTTTGTGTGCGAGGGGCTTAGACTTCCAGCAAGCATGTGTGAGCATATTTGATAGGAGTGAATGGAGGCATATGGTTTTTAATACTTGACGTGCTGTTGGAGTGTGAGCAAAGTAACATTTATGAAGGGATTCAGGGAAACCGGCAGGCCGGACTTGAGTTCTGGAGATGGGAAGTACAGTGCCGGCACTCTGAAGGAGGGGTGTTAATGTTGCAGTTTTATAACTGTAGTGTAAAGCACCCTTCTGGCAAGACAGTGATGGAGTGAATGATGGTGAAAGTTTTTCTTTTTCGGGCCACCCTGCCTTGGTGGGAATCGGCCGATGTGTTAATAAAAAATAAATAAAAAATAATATATGCTTCAATGTAAACACTTGATCTACACATCCCCTACTCACTCTAAAGCCTCCTTGCTCATCTGCAATCCTACTCTCTGTCTTACCTCTAATTCTTTCAATAATAACCCTCAACTACCTAAAGTCATACCTCAGCAACAGAAGCCAATACATGTATGTGAACACAAATGGAGCTAACTCTTCCCCACAAACAATTACAGTTGGTGTCCCTCAGGGAAGTGTTCTTGACCCACTCCTCTTTCTCCTTTACATAAACCTACCAAATGCATCCTAACTCCTCAAACCCATACAATTTGCAGATGACACTACATACGTCTTCTCTCACCCAAGCTCAGTTATACTAGCCAACACTGTAAATGCTGAATTACAGAAAATATCTACTTGGATGATGACTAACAAGCTTACTCTCAATACTGACAAAATCTATTTCATTCTGTTTGGGAACAGAGCTACATATGCTCCACTTAACATAATGATAAACAGATCACCTGTCACAAAACTCACAGAGGAAAATTCTTAGGAATCCACATTGACAATAACCTCAAATTTCAGACACATACAGTGGACCCCCGAGTTTCGTAAAAACTTCACTCCTGAAGTCTGCTCAAGTGCCATTACCGAACGAATTTACTCCCTTAAGGAAAAATTTCACGTAGGTTAGTCTATTTCAGACCCCAAAAATACACTTCCACAAGAACTTACAAAATTATACTTACATAATTGCACGATTTCCGGGGTATTCGTTAACCGAGGGTCCACTGTATACAACAAATTTCCATGAAAATCTCCAAGACTGTAGGCATACTATTGAAGATACGGTACTATGTTCCACAATCAGCTCTCCTTGCCCTATATCACTCACTCATTTACCCCTATCTCACCTATGGAATCTGTGCATGGGGCTCAACAACAATAAATCATCTCAGACCTTTAATAACCCAACAAAAGGCTGGAGTCAGAATGATAACAAATTCCCACTCTAGACAGCATACTCCACCAATATTCAAAAGTCTAAACTTACTCACATTCATACTTTTTATTGTGCCTACTACATACATAGAACACTAAACTCAAATATAAACCCTCTACTCAAACTTCTCCTTACCAACCTTAACAGGACACACGACCATAACACAAGACACAGATCACTCTTTGATTTTCCCCAGGTCCATCTCACACTATGTAAAAACTCAATGCACATAAAAGGCCCAAAAATAAAATCTGGAATTCATTATCTGTGAATACCAAAGAAACACTGTATGTACATCAATTCAAGACTCTTCTTAAAAACCACTTACCCAAAACTAAATATACATAGTACTTAACCTTACCTACAAAGCTAAATACATAGTACTTAACCTTACCTACAAAACTAAATACATAATACTTAACCTTACCTACAAAACTAATTACACAGTACTTAACCTTACCTACAAAGTTAACAAATCAGTTTCCACTGCCTCAAAACATCATTACTCACTGTGTTACTCCCCAAGCCTCAAAACCCCATAAATAAATGACAACAGAACAGTAAATTCTCATCTTTAATCTACATAATTCAAATGCTGAATAACTTATATTTCATAAATGTATAACACAGTTGTAAAATTAATTCAACCTTATTAAACTATGTTTTTACAGCATTACCTTATAGCATTCTCTTATACTCCTTGTAACTCATCTATTGACAATATATTATCTGTATTTGACTGCAAAACATTGACTTGATATGATTTGATCTGATTTGACAAATTGTAATACTACACATAGAAAATTAATTATTTTGTTCTATTATAAAACTGTAATGCTTCAAAATTGTAATGTTCAAATTTCATTGATTAAATACTCAATTGTTTACTGAAAATCTTACCATTTAATCTGTTATAGACTAAGTAATCTTAAGTTAATTTTAAGTTTGCTCATAATGCTCTGCATACAAGGGGCTTTTAACATGTACACCCCATGTCTATAATACCTTGTACAACTGTGTATCATGTCCAAATAAATTTTTCTATTCGATTCTACCGTACACTTTACCTGGTATACAGTGGACCCCCGAGTTTCGTAAAAACTTCACTCCTGAAGTCTGCTCAAGTACCATTACCGAACGAATTTACCCCCTTAAGAAAAAATGTCACGTCAGTTAGTCTATTTCAGACACCCAAAAATACTTTTCCACAAGCACTTACAATATTATACTTACATAAATGTACGATTTCCGGGGTTTACGAAACTCGGGGTCCACTGTACTCAGTAAATTTATTACCCTATAATTTTTACAATCTCTTTTGTCCCCCTAACAAAAATTCACTACACATCTACCATTCCTTCACTATACAGTGGTACCTCGACTTACGATATTAATCCATCAGAGAGGGCATATTTTAAGGCGAAACAATCGTTACACGAATCAATTTTCCCCATAAGAAATAATGGAAATAAATTTAATCCGTCCAAGAATTCCAAAAGTAGTTAAATAAAATATTTTTTAGAACTTTTTGACATTAAATAATACACAATTTAATGAATAATACCTAAATACACATGTAAATATTGTACAATAACATGTCACTTACATTTATTGAAGAGTTGTTGATGTGTGGAGGACGGGAGGAGGGAGAAGGTGGAGTAGTATGCTAGTGTTTGGAAGGGGAATCCTTCCATTAACACTGCAGGTACCAAGTTTTTTTCTGGGGTTACTGGCCTTTTTCTTTAAATGCTACACTCCCTGCATGAATGCTACACTCCCTGCATGAATGTTACACTCCCTGCATGCCTACTACACTCCCTGCATCCTTGCTACACTCCCTGCATCCTTGCTACACTCCCTGCATCCTTGCTACACTCCCTGCATCCTTGATACACTCCCTGCATCCCTGATACACTCCCTGCATCCCTGCTACACTCCCTGCATCTTTGCTACACTCCCTGCATGAATGCTACACTCCCTGCATAAATGCTACACTCCCTGCATGAATGCTACACTCCCTGCATCCCTACTACACTCCCTGCATCCTTGCTACACTCCCTGCATCCTTGCTACACTCCCTGCATCCTTGCTACACTCCCTGCATCCTTGCTACACTCCCTGCATCCTTGCTACACTCCCTGCATCCCTGCTACACTTCCTGCATCCTGGCTACACTCCCTGCATCCCTGCTACACTCCCTGCATCCCTGCTACACTCCCTGCATCTTTGCTACACTCCCTGCATGCCTGCTACACTCCCTGCATGCCTGCTACACTCCCTGCATCCCTGCTACACTCTCTGCATCTTTGCTACACTCCCTGCATGCCTGCTACACTCCCTGCATGCCTGCTACACTCCCTGCATAAATGCTACACTCCCTGCATGAATGCTTCACTCCCTGCACATTCTTTACCACAGGCTTGGCACTAGGAGCTTTCTTGGGGCCCATGGTGGCTTATTTAGCAGTTGCAAGCACTAAAAACAGTGGAATAATGACAATATACTGGTATGAATGCGTGGGTGTGGGTGGGTGGTCGCTCTCACTTGTAAACAATAGCACACTGACGCTCCCTGGAGTGCGCGCTCAGCTGGGCGCCAAGCGGACACGTCCGGTACGAATGTCGTTACACGAAGCAAACATCGTTAATCGCAATCAATTTTTTTACGTTATAAATATCGGTACTCGAAAATAACGTAAGATGACAGCATCGTAACACGGGGTATGACTGTACATCTACCATCACTATACATCTACCATCCCTACATTATACATCTGACATCACTACACATCTAGCATCACAACACTAGACATTTACCAACACTTCTCTACACATTTACAATTACTTCAAACTATACGCTCTCTCTGCCAATCCCTAGGTACCTTCCCCTCTTTCATACGTTTATTAAACAAAAATACCAACCACTCCAACACTATATACCCCCTTGCTTTTAACATTTCTGTTAAAAGCAAATCTCCATGATTTGTGCAATGTGGAGTAGGATGGAAAGATTTGTGGAGGAACATCACCCTAACAAAGCTGTTGTAAGCCGTGTCGGCAACATGTATAATGACAATGTCTTGTCCCGTTTTAGGGGAATTTTAAAGAGACGCCAGAAACAGAGCTCTCTGGACAGATATTTAGTGCCACAGGTGTGCAGTGACTCTCAAGCTGGTTCTAGTGGCATTAAAAAACAAAAAAGGGAAGTAACTCCCGTCTTCCATACACCAACAACAGTCTTCAATAAAGGTAAGTGTGATGTTATTATTGTTTTATTCTTCATGTCTTATTGTTTTATGTATGTAAATCTATATTTCATGTAAATAAAAAAAATTTTGTTAATACTGTTGGATGTCTGGAATGGATTAATTGGATTTACATTATTTCTTATGGGGAAAATGGTTTTGAAAATCATAAATTTTTAATTTCAACAGACTCTCTGGAACAGATTAATTATGATAATCAAGGGTCCACTGTACTCTGCTCTTATAACACTTCTGTTTTGTAAAAACCTTTCATAAGCTACCTTTTTCTTTTATCACACCATTTGCTTCATCATTCCACCAATCACTCCTCTTTCCTCCTGCACCCACACCCTCCTATAGTCACAAACTTCTACCCACATTCTAATACTGCATTTTTAAAACTATCCCAACCCTCTTCAACCCCCCACTACTCATACTTGCACTAGCCCACCTTTCTGCCAATAGTTGCTTATATCTCACCCTAACTTCTTCCTCCCTTAGTTTATACACTTTCACCTCTCTCTTACTTCCTGTTGCCATTTTCCTTATGGCCCATCTACCTCTTACTCTAACTGTAGCTACAACTAAATAATGATCCGATATATCCGTTGCCCCTCTATAAACATGTACATCCTGAAGCCTACCCATCAACCTTTTATCCACTAATACATAATCTAACAAACTACTTTCATTACGTGCCATATCATACCTTGTACACTTATTTTTCCTCTTTTTCATAAAATATGTATTACTTATTACCAAACCTCTTTCTACACATAGTTCAATTAAAGGCTCCCCACTTTCATTTACCCCTGGCACCCCAAATTTACCTACTACTCCCTCCACAACATTTTTACCCACTTTAGCATTGAGATCCCCAACCACAAGTACTCTCTCACTTGGTTCAAAACTCCCCACGCACTCACTCAACATTTCCCAAAATCTCTCTCTCTCCTCTCTCTCTCTCCTCTACACTTCTCTCTTCTCCAGGTACATAAACACTTACTATAACCCCCACTTCACATCCAAATCTTATTTTACTCCACATAATCCTTGAATTTATACTCCCTCTTTTCCTACCATAACTTATCCTTCAACATTATTGCTACTCTTTCATTAGATCTAACTCTATTTGAAACCCCTGACCTAATCCCATTTATTTCTCCCCACTGAAACTCTCCTACCCCCTTCAGCTTTGTTTCGCTTAAAGCAAGGACATCCAGCTTCTTTTCATTCATAACATCCACAATCATCTCTTATCATTCGCACAACATCCACGCACATTCAGACATCCTACTTTGACGGTTTTCTTCTTTTTCTTTTTAGTAAGCTATACAGGAAAAGGGGTTACCAGCCCATTGTTCCCGGCATTTTAGTTGACTTTTACAACACGCATGGCATATGGAGGAAAGATTCTTATTCCACTTTCCCATGGATATGAAAGGAAAAGCAATAAGAATAAGAACTATTAAGATAAAATCAAAGAAAACTCAGATGAGTGTGTATATATAAATGTGTGCATGCATGTGTCGTGTGACCTAAGTGTAAATAGAAGTAGCAAGATGTACAGTGGAACCTCGGTTAAAGGCCGTAATCTGTTCCAGAAGCTGGGCCTTAAACCGAAATGGCCTTTAACCGAAATAATATTCCCCATAAGAATTAATGTAAATACAATTAATCCGTTCCAGACAAAAATATTAAAAAAAAAAAAAAATTAACAATTAAATCAGTATTACATACCTTTATTGAAGACTAATGCTGGCTTCTGGAAGATA
Source organism: Cherax destructor (assembly GCA_009830355.1). Lineage (NCBI taxonomy): Eukaryota > Metazoa > Arthropoda > Malacostraca > Decapoda > Parastacidae > Cherax > Cherax destructor. Next base: position 31,991 of record WNWK01017544.1, on the reverse strand, counting down.
GGGAGGAGGAAAGAGGGAGGAGTTAGTGTTTGAAAGGGTAATCCCCCTCCATAAGGACTTCAGGTAGCAAACCTCTCTCTGTGGTCATTTAATGCCACTAGGATCAGCTTGAGAGTCACTCCACCAACTGCACTCCCTGCATGCTTGCTACACTCCCTGCATGCCTGCTACACTCCCTGCATGCCTGCTACACTCCCTGCATGCCTGCTACACTCCCTGCATGCCTGCTACACTCCCTGCATGCCTGCTACACTCCCTGCATGCCTGCTACACTCCCTGCATGCCTGCTACACTCCCTGCATGCCTGCTACACTCCCTGTATGCCTGCTACTTTCCTTGCCTCTATGCCTGCCTGCCTTTAATTCTATCGTGTTTCTCACTTTCTTTACCAAAGGAACTTTACTAAGAACTTTCCTTGGGGCCATGGTGACTTATTTCACAGTTGCACTTGATAAATAACCACCAAAAACAATGGATTATAGTAAAATGTTTGGATGAATGAGCAGAAGCTTCCTCACGCACCGAGAGACACAGGCAAACTGAAGCACAAGCGGCCCCAGCCAGCGGACAGACGCATCCCATACGGCCTCTAACCAAAAAAACTGCCTCTAACCGGGAGATGAAAAACCGGCCTCTAACCAAGTTGGCCTTTAACCCTTTCAGAGTCCAAGGCCATTTTTGGAAGGGGTGTGCCAGTGTCCAAGAATTTAAAAAAAAAAAAAATTCTTATTTTTTCTTATGAAATGGTAGAGAATCTTTTTCTGAAGTTAATAAAACAAAAAGTACGAAATTTGATTGAAAATTTACGAAATTATGCTCTCGCGAATTTTGATGTGTCAGCGATATTTACGCATCGGCGATTTTGCCGACTTTGACTCCCATTTTAGGCCAATTACATTATTGCAGTCGACCAAATTCTTAGCTAATTCACTAGTATTACTTCTATTCTATCGATTGAGCACAAGAAATCTATTTCAACTACAAAATAAAGTGATCGGAAATTGGTAATTTAGCCAATTTAACCCTTTGGGGGTCGACAGGCCTTCTCATGAAAGTGTTCCTGGGGTCGAAATTTTTTTGGAAAAAAAAAAATAATTTTTTCTTATGAAATGATAGAGAATCTTTTTCCGATCATAACGCCACCAAAATTATGAAATTTGATCAAAAACTAACGGAATTATGCTTTCGCGAAGTTAGCGGTAGCCATGATACTTACGCATCGGCGATTTTGCCCACTTTGAGCTCTATTTTCGACAAATTCCAATGTTTCAGTCTCCTAAAATTATAGCTATTTCGCTAGAAATCCATTTCTTCTATTGATTGAGTACAAGAAACCGCCTATTTACCAATTTCATCTATCCAAAATAGTGGTCAGAAAATGGCAATTTTCTAATTTCACACAAATTTCAAACGATGCCAATTTCAAAATAGGGTCCAGAGTAAACAAGGCAGACATTCCTGGCACTAAAATAACATGTACTCTGTTCATTAGTCACGTCTCCAGGCCCATGTTCCATTACTTTTGCTTTTCATTTTGAATATTTATTCTCACAAAAAATAGAAGATTTACTGTTATGTATACAACTGCATCATTGTAAAAATGGTATAAATAATATCAGAGCACTTGTACATGAATATAAGACTCGCCAGTTGATGTGTATTGGAGGCATGGTGTGATTTGTTTACTCTTGAACATCGTCAAAAATCGAACATTTTCGCTACTTTGAGCTCAATTTCAAGGTACTTGTCATTGTCATACCAATCAAAACATCTCTATTTCTGTAATACAGTGGTACCCCGACTTACGATATTTTTTCATTCCAGAATGCTGTTCAAGTGCCATTACCAAACGAATTTATCTCCATAAGAAATGATGTAAAATAGACTAGTCCTTTTAGACCCCCAAAATTACACTTACAAAAGCATTTAAAAAAATCAACTTACATAAAAGGGTGTGTTTGGGGACCATCGTAAGTCGGGGTACCACTGTATATCTTCCATTCTATCAAATGAGACCAAGAAAACGAGAATACATCAATAAATACCATACGAAAATCGACTGCAAAGTCGCTGTTTTAATCGAAAAAAACGGTCAGAGTTTTTTTTCTCTCATTATGCAGTGTGTACTGCAGGATTTTTTTTATACTGCGCACACTGACCACACAGACCCATTCTTTCATATGTATGCCTACCAGACGTTTTCTGCTTAAATTGAGGCCGCTAGAATTTGGGCGTACTAGTACGGCACCAACCCCTGCTCGTAAAACGTACTAGTACGGCACCGACCCCCAAAGGGTTAACTCAAAGTTCAAAATATTCCAATTTCAAAATAGGGTGCATAATAAACAATGCAGGCATTCCTGGCACTAAACTAACATTTCCTCTGTTCATTAGTTACATTTTCAGTCTTTACAAATGAATTCCATTTTTATTTTTTATTCACATAATGAATTTTTATTCAAGCCAAAAAATGGAAGATTTACTGTTATGCAATATTGTAATAATTGTACAAATAATATCACCACATTTTTGAACGTATATTAGACCCACCAGCTGGCGCATATTAGACGTGTGAGGTCATTTGTTTACTCTTGAACATAGGCAAAAATTTAACATTTCTGCTACTTTAAGCTCAGTTTCAAGCCATTTGCATTACTAAAACCAATCAAAATCATCTCTATATCTGTAATATATCTTCCATTCTATCAAATGAGACCAAGAAATCGCAAATACAACTATACAAAGTATACGAAAAATCACTGCAAAGTCGCTGTTTTAATCGAAAATTGCGGTTTCAGTTTTTTTTCTCTCATTATGCACTGTGTTACGGCTCCCTATCTAACATGGCTGTTAGATAATTTACCTGCCGGCCTGTGACATCATCAAACGTGATGTTTGACTGACGAGCCGGCTGGACCGACAGTGTCAACCAGACTCTCCCATAGAGAGTGTCAACCAGACTCCTATGGAGAGTGCTAGCCAGACTCTCCCATATACACCACTGGAGAGTGTAACCAGTCTCTCCACATACACTTTGGAGAGTGTACCTGCACTTTGGAGAGTGTACCTGCACTTTGGAGAGTGTACCTGCACTTGGAGAATGTACCTAGACTCTCCCCTGCACTTGGAGAATGTACCTAGACTCTCCCCTGCACTTGGAGAATGTACCTAGACTCTCCCCTGCACTTGGAGAATGTACCTAGACTCTACCCTGCACTTGGAGAATGTACCTAGACTCTCCCCTGCACTTGGAGAATGTACCTAGACTCTCCTCTGCACTTGGAGAATGTACCTAGACTCTCCTCTGCACTTGGAGAATGTACCTAGACTCTCCCCTGCACTTGGAGAATGTACCTAGACTCTCCCCTGCACTTGGAGAATGTACCTAGACTCTCCCCTGCACTTGCAGAATGTACCTAGACTCTCCCCTGCACTTGGAGAATGTACCTAGACTCTCCCCTGCACTTGGAGAATGTACCTAGACTCTCCCCTGCACTTGGAGAATGTACCTAGACTCTCCCCTGCACTTGGAGAATGTCCTAGACTCTCCCTGCACTTGGAGAATGTACCTGACTCTCCCTGCACTTGGAGAATGTACCTAGACTCTCCCTGCACTTGGAGAATGTACCTAGACTCTCCCCTGCACTTGGAGAATGTACCTAGACTCTCCCCTACACTTGGAGAATGTACCTAGACTCTCCCCTGCACTTGGAGAATGTACCAAGACTCTCCCCTGCACTTGGAGAGTGTGCTGTACCTTGTGTGACACTGCTAAGATGTGTGTCAGGTGACTCACTAATGTTCAGGATGTAGTGATAACTGGTGGCACGACTCAAGTGGAATAATCGTGTGATTTTGTGTTGGTGTCTGATGACGCGGTGACAAGGTTTTTTAGAGACTGAGTCGTGACACAGGAGGCATGCCATGTGGCACAGAGAAGGTGTTGTGTGACACAAGCGAAGGAGTGTTGTGTAACACAGAGACAAGGGTGTCTTGAGGACACGGTAGAGAATGAGTGACATGACTAGAGGATTGGTGGTGTCCTGTGTGACACGATGATGGCAGCGACGTCTGACACTGCACTGAATTTTTATGATTGTTTTACTTGTGATGTTTTACTATGTTTTAAATTGTTATAAATGTGTATATTAAAGCTATATGTTTTTACACAGATTATATGTTATACAGATTTATGTTTTTATATTAATAATAATATATATATATTAATAAATATCTGAAATGTGAGATTTTATTGTTATCCCAAACAGTCAGATTATTACAAATGACTTATTTTTGTAATACACTGTGTGCTGCAGGATTTGTTTTATGTGGTGCACACTTACCACATAGATGTATTCTCTCATATCTAGGCCCAAATTTGCCACTCAAAGCTTATCTGAGTGAGCTGAGCTCATGACGTAGAACTACGGTTTGGACCCTGAACTCAAAGCTGTAGAATTACAGCACGGACCCTGAAAGGGTTAACCAGAACGGCCTTTAACCAGGGGTCCACTGTACCTGAAATCTTGCATGTTTATGAGACAGAAAAAAGACACCAGCAATCCTACCATCACTTAAAACAAAAATACAGGCTTCCTTTTTACACTCACTTGGTAGGACGGTAGTTCCTCCCCGAGTGGTTGCTGTCTACCAACCTACTGCATTGTTACCTACAACAAATCTAAGACTATCCCTGATAACCTGAAAAACTGAAGAAGTTGCAAAAGGGGTTGATATGTTAACGAAAAATAGATCGAAAACAGTGGATGAGGTTGAGAAGTTGTTGGTGTCGTGGATCAATGAAAAACAGTTAGCGGGTGATAGTATTTCCACGGCAATAATTTGTGAAAAGGCAAGGAAGTTGCTATGTCAAGACATGGCCTGGAACCAGTGGTGAGGCGAGTGATTTTAAAGCCAGCAAAGGCTGGTTTGAGAGGTTTAAGAAACGTAGTGGCATACACAGTGTTGTGAGACATGGTGAGGCAGCTAGCTCAGACAAACGTGCAGCTGAAAAGTTTGTGCAGGAATTCCAGGGGTTCGTAGACACTGAAAAATTTGAACCCCAACAAGTGTTTAATTGTGATGAAACCTGCCTGTTTTGGAAGAAAATGCCCAACAGGACCTTCATTACTCAGGAGGAAAAGGCACTGCCAGGACACAAGCCTATGAAAGACAGGCTAACTCTTATGCTTTGTGCCAATGCCAGTGGTAATTTTAAAGTGAAGCCTTTACTGGTGTATCATGCAGAAAATCCCAGAGCCTTCAAGAAACACAATGTTAACAGGAATAATTTGTGTGTGTATTGGAAGGCTAACACTAATGCATGGGTCACTAAGGACTTCTTCGTGGAATGGTTGACTGGAGTGTTTGGCCCTAGTGTGAAGAAATACCTCCTGGAAAAGAAATTGCCACTCAAGTGCCTCCTGGTACTGGACAATGCTCCTGCTCATCCTCACAACTTGGGAGACTATTTGTCTGATGAGTTCAGTTTCATCACAGTGAAGTTCTTGCCCCCTAACTACCGTCCTGCCAAGTGAGTGTAAAACGAAAGCCTGTAATTGTTTTACATGATGGTAGGATTACTGGTGTCTTTCTTTCTGTCTTATAAACATGCAAGATTTCAGGTACATCTTGCTACTTCTACTTACACTTAGGTCACACTACACATTCATGTACAAGCATATATATACACACACCCCTCTGGGGTTTCTTCTATTTTCCTACTAGTTCTTGTTTTTATTTCCTCTCTCCATGGGGAAATGGAACAGAATTCTTCCTCTGTAAGCCATGTGTGTCGTAAGAGGCGACTAAAATGCCGGGAGCAAGGGGCTAGTTACCCCTTCTCCTGTATATGTTACTAAATGTAAAAGGAGAAAATTTCGTTTTTTCTTTTGGGCCACCCTGCCTCGGTGGGAAACGGCCGACGTGTTGAAAGAAAGAAGAAGATTAAGAAATGTATCGTATGAACGCGTGAGGTTATCGTCACTTGCCGAGATACAATGCCGGACTGACGCTGAATGGTGTTTGTGTGCCCGAGGTGGTTGGGAGGCCGCTTGGATGTGTTTCATACAATTGCCGATTTTTAAGCCAAAGGACGAAAATCAAGCCAATATTTTGCCGAAAAAAGTTGCCGATTTTCAAATTTGAGGATATTCAAGGGAGACGATTTTTAAGGGTCCACTGTATATTTATATGATGAATTATTTTGGTAGGGAAATGGATCGTTCACCATGGGTAACGACCAATTTATTATTATTATTATTATTATTATTATTCTCTCAGTCTCTTGAAAGTAGAGTATTTGTGAAACTCTCACCAAGTAAAATATCTTCAGTGTTTAAAGAGATTTCAATTATTAAGCTTGGATAGTCTCTGGTTAGAGACTATGTAACTTAATCAATTTCATATATAAATACTCGTTCAGTCAGAATGGAGGTACAGTGGACACTCGCCATTCGAACACTCCAAAACTCACCCTTTTATGTAAGTTTATTTTTGTAAGTGCTTTTATAAGTGTATTTTTGGCGGTCTGAAATGGACTAATCTAATTACATCATTCCTTATGGGAATAAATTTGTTTGGTAACAGCACTTGAACAGCATTCTGGAATGAGGTTGAATTTTGGAGTGTTCGAATAGCAAGGGTCCACTGTAATTGTAAGCGGTATATAAGTTATAGGTCTGTTAAGTGTTACTTCTATAATATAAGTAAAGGTACTATTTAAAATACCTTATAGAATATTACATAAATTACGTTATAGTATTAAATACAGTGGACCCTTGAAAATCGTCTCCCTTGAAGATCGGCAAATTTTAAAATTGTCCACTTTTTTCGGCAAAATATTGACTTGAAATTCGCCCTTTGGCTTAAAAATCGGCGGTCTTCTGAAACGCGTCCACGTAGCCTCCCAGCCACCTGGGCACATAAACACCACATTGAGCGTCAGTGTGCCATTGTTTACCAGCGAGTGACCGCCACCCACGCATTCATACCATACATTTTGTCATTATTCAATTCGTTTTAGTGCTTGCAACTGCTAAAGAAGCCACCGTGGGCCCAAAGAAAGCTCCTAGTGCCACCTCTTAGCTAAAGAAGGCGAGAAACACGATAGAATTCAAGAAAGAACACACCAGACAGGGTACTTCCCCACACAAGGCAGCGTACTTCCCCACACCAGGCAGGGTACTTCCCCACACCAGGCAATGTACTTCCCCACACAAATCAGCCAGGGTACTTCCCCACACCAGGCAGGGTACTTCCCCACACCCGACAGGGCACTTCCCCACATCAGGCAGGGTACTTCCCCACACCAGGCAGGGTACTTCCCCACACCAAGCAGGGTACTTCCCCACACCAGGCAGGATACTCCCCCACACAAATCAGCCAGGGTACTTCCCCACAACAAGCTCAAACAAATGTCTTATTTTAGGTTAAATGTTTTATTTTAGGTTAATATAGACATTTTCATTACTCCATCTATGATATTTTCTTCAAAATTATATAAGAAACATGTTATATATCATATAGCATATAAACATTGATACAATGTTTATATGCTATCGAGTGGTGAGTTGGGGGAGAGTAAACATTATGTTTTCTCTGATACAGCGTTAGACAAAACTGTAAATCAGGCGTCTGGTGCAGTAACCACCCTTCATATGCGTTTGTTTACAATTCTCGGCATGAATTATTCATTACTTCTCCCTTTGTTCATGATGGCATCTAAAGGTAGTTGTTAGAAACGATTAAACTCAGTGAACATGGTAATAATATGGCTGTGTAGTGTAATAATATGGCTGTGTAGTGTAATAATATGGCTGTGTAGTGAAGCCCAGGGTGGGGGCTATATACGTGTACCTACGTCTACAGGCTACCTACACTGAATTCCTACAAATAAATACTAAACACCTCACTCCCTACATTAAGACTACAAATATTTTAAAGTAAGTAATGAATGTACTGTGGCAGTAAAAGACAAAGAAGGGAAGTAACCCCGAAAAAGACTTGGTACCTTAAGTCTATGGAAGGGAATTTCCCTTCCAAACAATAGTAACTCTTAAATCCTCTACCCTCCTCCTGTCTTCCACACATCAACAACTCTTCAATAAAGGTAAGTGTCAAGTTATTACTGTTTTATACTTCATGTCTCATTGTTTTCTGTGTAGATAAATGTACATTTTATGTAAAAAAAAATATTTTTTAAATACTTTTGGATGTCTGGAACGGATTAATTTGATTTACAATATATCTTATGGGGAAAATGGTTTTGAAAGTCGTCCATTTTGAAAATAGGCGGACTCTCAGGAACGGATTATGGACGATTTTCAAGGGCCCACTGTATTTATAAAGTGTAAATATTTCTTATTTATAAATTAACCTTTAACCCTTTCGGGGTCGGTGCCGTACTAGTACGTTTTACGAGCAGGGGTCGGTGCCGTACTAGTACGCATAAATTCTAGCAGCCTCAAATTAAGCAGGAAACAGCTGGTAGGCCTACATATGAAAGAATGGGTCTATGTGGTCAGTGTGCACAGTATAAAAAAAATCCTGCACCACACACACACTGCATGAGAAAAAAAATCTCTGACCGTTTTTTCGTTTAAAACAGCGACTTTGCAGTCTATTTTCGTATGGTATTTATTGATGTACAGTGGACCCCCGAGTAACAAACACCCCAGAAATCGTACAATTATGTAAGTATAATATTGTAAGTGCTTGTGGAAGTATATTTTTGGGGGTCTGAAATAGACTAGCCTACGTGACAATATTCCTTAAGGGAGTAAATTAATTCGGTAATGGCACTTGAGCAGGCTTCTGGAATGAAGTTTTTTCGTTACTCGGGGGTAACGTTTTCTTGGTCTCATGTGATAGAATGGAAGATATATTACAGAAATAGAGATGATTTTGATTGGTTTGACAATGACAAGTACCTTGAAATTGAGCTCAAAGTAGCGAAAATGTTCGATTTTCGACAATGTTCAAGAGTAAACAAATCCCACCATGCATCCAATACACATCAACTGGCGAGTCTAATATTCTTGCACAAGTGCACTGATATTAATTATACAATTTTTACAATGATGTAGTTGTATACATAACAGTAAATCTTTTATTTTTTGTGAGAATAAAAATTCAAAATGGAAAGCAAAAGTAATGTAACAGGGGCCTGGAGACATGACTAATGAACAAAGAAGATGTTATTTTAGTGACAGGAATGTCTGCCTTGTTTATTCTGGACCCTATTTTGAAATTGGCATTGTTTGAAATTTGTGTGAAATTGGCCAAATTGTCATTTTCTGACCACTATTTTGGGCTCAAAGTGGGTGAAATCGCCGATGCGTAAACATCTTCTAGGCCGATAACTTTGTGAGCGCATAATTCCATAAGTTTTCATTCCAATTTCAAACTTTTGGTGTCGTTATGATCGGAAAAAGATTCTCTATCATTTCACAAGATTTTTTTTTTTTCCCAAAAAAACTTTCGACCCTGAGAACGTGTTTCCGAGAAGGCCTGTCGATCCCCAAAAGGTTGAAATGGTAGAGAATCTTCTGATGATAACATACCAAAAATAAGAAATTCAATGGAAAACTTATGGAATTATGCAGGCGCAAATTTAGTGGTGTGGGTGTAATTTCTACAGCAATGACTTTGCCTACTTTGAGTCCTATTTTAAACCAGTTCCATTGCTCAATTCAACAATTGAATGATCATGAGAAATGGCAATTCAACTATCAAAACTACCCAATAAAGAGCAGAGAAGTTGGTAATTTGGCTAATTCTACACAAAACACTGTAGACATTCCAGGCACTAAAACAACATTTCCTCTGTTCGTTAAACATATCCTCGGGCCTCTCCTATATTACATTTTCCCTCCATTTTGAATTCATCACAAAAAAATATTTACCCTATTTTTTAATAATTAAATATAACCAGGTGTAAATAATATGCAGAAAATTCGGAGTGTGGGAATTAGGAGGAGGTGTGGAGTTACTAAAAGTATTTATCACGGGGCTGAAGAGGGGTTGTTGAGGTGGTTTGGTCATTTAGAGAGAATGGATCAAAGTAGAATGACTTGGAGAGCGTATAAATCTGTAGGGGAAGGCAGGCGGGGTAGGGGTTGTCCTCGAAAAGGTTGGAGGGAGGGGTAAAGGAGGTTTTGTGGGCGAGGGGCTTGGACTTCCAGCAAGCATGTGTGAGCGTGTTAGATAGGAGTGAATGGAGATGAATGGTTTTTGGGACATGACGAGCTATTGGAGTGTGAGCAGGGTAATATTTTGTGAAGGGATTCAGGGAAACCAGTTAATTGATTTAGTTGGACTTGAGTCCTGGAAATAGGAAGTACAATGCCTGCACTTTAAAGGAGGGATCTGGGATAGTGGGGATTTTCTTTCTTTTTGGGTCACCCTGCCTCAGTGGGAGACGGCCGACTGACTTGTTGAGGGGAAAAAAAAAAAAAAAAAAAAAAAAAAAAACAGGAATGACTGGTAATAGTTTACAGCAGCTTAATAATTGAAGCAGACCTAGTAAAAACATAAAACATACTGGGGGGGGGGGGGCAAAGGAGGGCTTTATCTGATCTCAGGAAAATTGTCACAAATCAAACATTTCTGTTTCAGTAGTATGCCTTCTATTTTTTCAAATTATACCAAGAAACAGCCAATGAAACTAAAAAACCATACTAAAAAGCATTTCAAGTCCCTATTTTAAACCAAACACAGGGTCAGAAGTTTGCTTTGCCCATCATGCAACACGTGGGGCAGTTTTTTTTATACTGTGGACACTCATTTTCTCATGTCTAGGCCAAAATTTACTGCTCACAACTTACCTGATGGAGCTGAGCTCAAAATGTAGATCTATGTAAACGACCCTGGCGTCAATAACTTAGATTTAAGTAAGAGACATACAAAATAGTGAAAGAGTTAAACAGAGGATCAACTTTACATATAGACTATCCAATCCTAAAAATGAAAAAAATTCTCATTGTCATTCAGTTTGCTGCTTCAGGCATTTAATAAAATTCTGTCAGTAGCTAATATTACATAATATTGTATATTGAATACCTTATGCAGTATTTATTTTTACTCACCAAAATGTAATAATTATCTGTGGCATACATTTTGCTACAAGCAAAAAATTAATTCCAATTTCAAGAATAAAATACAAATATGGGGCTCCCTACAAGTCTCCACCAAATGTGGGGGCTCCCTACAAGTCCCTACCAAATGTGGGGGCTCCCTACAAGTCCCTACCAAATGTGGGGCTCCCTACAAGTCCCCACCAAATGTGGGGGGCTCCCTACAAGTCCCTACCAAATGTGGGGGCTCCCTACAAGTCCCCACCAAATGTGGGGGCTCCCTACAAGTCCCCACCAAATGTGGGGTGCTCCCTACAAGTCCCCACCAAATGTGGGGGCTCCCTACAAATCCCCACCAAATGTGGGGGCTTCCACAAGTCCCTACCAAATGTGGGGATCCCTACAAGTCCCCACCAAATGTGGGGATCCCCACAAGTCCCCCACCAAATGTGGGGATCCCTACAAGTCTTCACCAAATGTGGGGATCCCTACAAGTCTTCACCAAATGTGGGGATCCCTACAAGTCTTCACCAAATGTGGGGATCCCTACAAGTCTTCACCAAATGTGGGGATCCCTACAAGTCTTCACCAAATGTGGGGATCCCTACAAGTCTTCACCAAATGTGGGGATCCCTACAAGTCTTCACCAAATGTGAATACCTTATGCAGTATTTATTTTTACTCATCAAAATGTAATAATTATCTGTGGCATACATTTTGCTACAAGCAAAAAATTAATTCCAATTTCAAGAATAAAATACAAATATGGGGCTCCCTACAAGTCTCCACCAAATGTGGGGGCTCCCTACAAGTCCCTACCAAATGTGGGGGCTCCCTACAAGTCCCCACCAAATGTGGGGGGCTCCCTACAAGTCCCTACCAAATGTGGGGGCTCCCTACAAGTCCCCACCAAATGTGGGGGGCTCCCTACAAGTCCCCACCAACCCACCAAATGTGGGGGTGCTCCCTACAAGTCCCCACCAAATGTGGGGGGCTCCCTACAAATCCCCACCAAATGTGGGGGGCTTCCTACAAGTCCCTACCAAATGTGGGGATCCCTACAAGTCCCCACCAAATGTGGGGATCCCCACAAGTCCCCCACCAAATGTGGGGATCCCTACAAGTCTTCACCAAATGTGGGGATCCCTACAAGTCTTCACCAAATGTGGGGATCCCTACAAGTCTTCACCAAATGTGGGGATCCCTACAAGTCTTCACCAAATGTGGGGATCCCTACAAGTCTTCACCAAATGTGGGGATCCCTACAAGTCTTCACCAAATGTGGGGATCCCTACAAGTCTTCACCAAATGTGGGGATCCCTACAAGTCTTCACCAAATGTGGGGATCCCTACAAGTCTTCACCAAATGTGGGGATCCCTACTAGTCTTTATCAAATATGGGGTTCCCTACAAGTCTTCACCTAATGTGGGGATCCCAACTGTTCAATCAAACAGGTGACGACTAGTGTCCTTTACCAGTGGTGTTTGTAGCCTAGTACCAGACTACCAGTAATGTACACTGTATTAAAAATGAAAAATGTTCAGTAACCATAGTGACAAAGCAATACAGCTAGTGTTGGAAACATTTATTTCAGCTGCCATAAGTGAACTGCATTATTTTTATTATTACTGTACTGTAAATTACACTGGTACACCTGGAGGGTGTTTCAAGGGTCAGTGCCCCCGTGGCCCAGTCAATGACTGAGAATATTCAATAATTTTATTTTAAACATATTACATGAAAATTATAGTAAAATACCTCTATATTCGTATGTGAAATTTAGTGATATTTGAAGTTGAATTTAATTTGTATATAAAGCTTCTGAGGCTTTGTATCTGTACTTAATTAGTAAAGGCATACATACATATGTATTAATGTTTACTTTTTTTGGCAGTGTTTCGACAGTGACACGCTCATCGGCTGACCAGCGCTGTCTGTTTACAGTACAGTGGAACCCCGGTTAACGAAAAAAATTCATTGCAGAAGCCTGCTCAAGTGCCATTACCGAACGAATTTACTTCCTTAAGAAAAAATGTCATTTACGTTAGTCTATTTCAGACCCCCAAAAATACACTTCCACAAGCACTTACAATATTATACTTACATAATTGCACAATTTCCGGGGTGCTCGTTAACCAGTTTCCACTGTATTTGTGAACTGCATGTCTCAGTAGTATTCTGGCAATTTTACTTGTGTTATTGTTATTATTGTAATTGTATTGTGTTATTGTTATTATTGTAATTATTAATTACAGTACTATGGCCCCTAAGGGTAATGCTAGTGAAAAGAGAAGTCGTAAGCCTCTTACTTTAAATCAAACCAGCTCCACTATCCCCTTAAGCCTTCCTTTGTTAATTAATATTTTAAGGCTAGCAATACAGTACTATATTAATTTTACTGTAGGTAGTAGGTTGGTAGACAGCAACCGCCCAGGGAGGTACTACCGTCCTGCCAAGTGAGTGTAAAACGAAAGCCTGTAATTGTTTTACATGATGGTAGGATTGCTGGTGTCTTTTCTTCTGTCTCATAAACATGCAAGATATCAATGTACAAGCATATATATACACACCCCTTTGGGTTTTCTTCTATTTTCTTACTAGTTCTTGTTTTTATTTCCTCTTATCTCCATGGGGAAGTGGAACAGAATTCTTCCTCCGTAAGCCATGCGTGTCGTAAGAGGCGACTAAAATGCCAGGAGCAAGGGGCTAGTAACCCCTTCTCCTGTATATAGTACAGTGGACCCCCAGCTAACGAACAAAATTCATTCCAGAAGCCTGCTCAAGTGCCATTACCGAACGCATTTACTTCCTTAAGAAATAATGTCACGTAGGTTAGTCTATTTCAGACCCCCAAAAATACACTTCCACAAGCACTTACAATATTATACTTACATAATTGTACGATTTCCGGGGTGTTCATTAGCCGGGGGTCCACTGTATTACTAAATGTAAAAGGAGAAACTTTTGTTTTTCCTTTTGGGCCACCCTGCCTCAGTGGGAAACGGCCGACGTGTTGAAAGAAAGAAGAAGTAGGTTGGTAGACAGAAACCACCCAAGGAGGTACTACTGTCCTACCAAATGAGTGTGAAACATAAGCCTGTAATTGTTTTGCATGATGGTAGGATTGCTGGTCTCTCTTTTTCTTTCATAAACATACAAGGTTACAGGTATGTCTTGCTACTTCTACTTACACTTAGGTCACACTACACATGCATGTACAAGCATACATGTATATACTAACCCCTCTGGGTTTTCTTCTATTTTCTTCCTAGTTCTTGTTCTTGTTTATTACTGCTTATCTCCATGGGCAAGTGGAACAGAATTCTTCCTCCGTAAGCTATGAGTGTCATAAGAGGCGACTAAATGCCGGGAACAAAGGGCTAGTAACCCCCTTTTTTTTCAACAAGTCGGCCGTCTCCCACCGAGGCAGGGTGACCCAAAAGAAAGAAAATCCCCAAAAGAAAATACTTTCATCATCATTCAACACTTTCACCACACTCATACATAATCACTGTCTTTGCAGAGGCGCTCAGATACGACAGCTGAGAATAGTCCCTCCCAGCTGTCACTATCCGGGACCCCTCCTTTAAAGTGCAGGCATTGTACTTCCCATTTCCAGGACTCAAGTCCAACTAAATCCATTAACTGGTTTCCGTGAATCCCTTCACAAAACGTTACCCTGCTCACACTCCAACAGATCGTCATGTCCCAAAACCATTCGTCTCCATTCACTTCTATCTAACACGCTCACACATGCTTGCTGGAAGTCCAAGCCCTCGCCCACAAAAACCCCCTTACCCCTCCCTCCAACCTTTTCTAGGACGACCAATACCCCACCTTCCTTCCTCTACAGATTTATACGCTCTCCAAGTCATTCTACTTTGATCCATTCTTTCTAAATGACCAAACCACCTCAACAACCCCTCTTCAGCCCTCTGACAAATACTTTTAGTAACTCCACATCTTCTCCTAATTTCCACATTCCGAATTTTCTGCATAATATTTACACCACACATTGCCCTTAGACAGGACATCTCCACTGCCTCTAGCCTCCTCCTCGCTGCAGCATTTGCAACCCATGCTTCACACCCATATAAGAGTGTTGGTACCACTTTACTTTCGACATTCCTTCTTTGCCTCCATGGATAACGTTTTTTGTCTCCACAGATACCTCAACGCACCACTCACCTTTTTTCCTTCATCACTTCTATGGTTAAGCTCATCCTTCATAAACCCATCCGCTGACACGTCAACTCCCAAATATCTGAAAACATTTACTTCTTCCATAATCCCTCTCTCCAATGTAATATCCAATTTTTCTTTATTTAAATCGTTTGATACCCTCATCACCTTACTCTTATCTATGTTCACTTTTAACTTTCTACCTTTACACTCTCTCCCAAACTCGTCCACTAACCTTTGCAACTTTTCTTTAGAATCTCCCATAAGCACAGTATCATCAGCAAAACGTAACTGTGTCAACTCCCATTTTGCATTTAATTCCCCATAATTTAATCCCACCCCTCTCCCCAACACCCTAGCATTTACTTCTTTTACAACCCCATCTATAAATATATTAAACAACCATGGTGACATTACACATCCCTGTCTAAGACCTACTTTTACACACCCTAACTTGAGCCTCACTATCCTCATAAAAACTCTTTACAGCCTTCAGTAACTTACTACCTATTCCATACACTTGCAACATTTCCTACATTGCTCCCCTATCCACTCTCATATGCCTTTTCTAAATCCATAAATGCAATGAAAACTTCTCTACCTTTATCTAAATACTGTTCACATATATGCTTCACTGTAAACACTTGATCTACACATCCCCTACCCACTCTAAAGCCTCCTTGCTCATCTGCAATCCTACTCTCTGTCTTACCTCTAATTCTTTCAATTATAACCCTGCCATACACTTTACCTGGTATACTCAGTAAACTTATTCCCCTATAATTTTTACACACTCTTTTATCCCCCTTCCCTTTATATAAAGGAACTATACATGCTCTCTGCCAATCCCTAGGTACCTTCCCCTCTTTCATACATTTTTTTTTTTTTAACACATCGGCCGATTCCCACCAAGGCAGGGTGGCCTGAAAAAGAAAAACTTTCATCATCATTCACTCCATCACTGTTTTGCTAGAGGGGTGCTTTACACTACAGTTATAAAACTGCAACATTAACACCCCTCCTTCAGAGTGCAGACACTGTACTTCCCATCTCCAGGACTCAAGTCCGGCCTGCCGGTTTCCCTGAATCCCTTCATAAATGTTACTTTGTTCACACTCCAACAGCACGTCAAGTATTAAAAAACCATTTGTCTCCATTCACTCCTATCAAATACGCTCACACATGCTTGCTGGAAGTCCAAGCCCTCGCACACAAAACTTCCTTTATCCCTCCCCAACCTTTCCTAGGCCGACCCCTACCCCGCCTTCCTCCACTACAGATTTATACACTCTCTAAGTTATTCTGTCTCGTTCCATTCTCTCTACATGTCCGAACCACCTCAACAACCCCTCCTCAGCTCTCTGGATAATAGTTTTGGTAATCCCGCACCTCCTCCTAATTTCCAAACTCCAAATTCTCTGCATTATATTCACACCACACATTGACCTTAGACATGACATCTCCACTGCCTCCAGCCTTCTCCTCGTTGCAACATTCATCACCCATGCTTCACACCCATATAAGAGTGTTGGTATAACTATACTCTCATACATTCCTTTCTTTACTTCCATGGACAAAGTTCTTTGTCTCCACAGACTCCGAAGTGCTCCACTCACCCTTTTTCCCTCGCATTCACTTCTCTTACAACCCCATCTATAAATATATTGAACAACCACGGTGACATCACACATCCTTGTCTAAGGCCCACTTTTACTGGGAAATAGTCCCCTTCCCTCCTACACACTCTAACTTGAGCCTCACTATCCTCATAAAAACTCTTAACTGCTTTCAGTAACCTACCTCCTATTCCATACACCTGCAACATCTGCCACATTGCCCCCCTATCAACCCTATCATACACCTTTTCCAAATCCATAAATGCCACAAAAACCTCTTTACCCTTATCCAAATACTGTTCACCTATATGTTTCACTGTAAACACTTGGTCTCACACCCCTACCTTTCCTAAAGCCCCTTGTTCATCTGCTATCCTGCTTTCTGTCTTACTCTTAATTCTTTCAATAATAACTACCATACACTTTACCAGGTACACTCAACAGACTTATTCCCTATAATTTTTGCACTCTTTTGTCCCCTTTGCCTTTATACAAAGGAACAATACACGCTCTCTGCCAATCCCTAGGTACCTTACCCTCTTCCATACATTTATTAAATAATAGCACTAACCACTCCAAAACTATATCCCCACCTGCTTTTAACATTTCTATCTTTATCCCATCAATCCCAGCTGCCTTACCCCTTTCATTCTACCCACTGCCTCACAAACTTCCCCACACTCACAACTGGCTCTTCCACACTCCTACAAGATGTTATTCCTCCTTGCCCTATACACGAAATCACAGCTTCCTGTCTTCATCAACATTTAACAACTCCTCAAAATATTCCCTCCATCTTCTCGATACCTCTAACTCTCCATTTAATAACTCTCCTCTCCTATTTTTAACTGTCAGATCCATTTGTTCCCTAGGCTTCCTCAACTTATTAATCTCACTCCAAAACTTTTTCTTATTTTCAACAAAATTTGTTGATAACATCTCACCCACTCTCTCATTTGCTCTCTTTTTACATTGCTTCACCACTCTCTTAACCTCATACATTTATTAAACAAAAATACCAACCACTCCAGCACTATATCCCCCCTGCTTTTAACATTTCTGTCATGATCCCGTCAGTTCCAGCTGCTTTACCCCCTTTCATTCTACGTAATGCCTCACGCACCTTCCCCACACTCACATCCTTCTTTTCTTCACTCCTAAACGATGTTGTACCTCCCTGGCCAGTACATGAAATTACCGCCTCCCTTATTTCATCGACATTTAAAAGTTCCTCAAAATATTCCCGTCATCTACCCAATACCTCCAGCTCCCCATCTACTAACTCCCCTACTCTATTTTTAACTGACAAATCCATTCGTTCCATAGGCTTTCTTACCTTGTTTATCTTACTCCAAAATTTTCTTGTTTTCAGCAAATTTCTTGACAGAGCCTCTCCCATTCTTTCATCCGCTCTTCTTTTGCACTCTCTCACCACTCTCTTCACCTTTCTTTACTTTCCATATACTCTGCTCTTCTATTAACACTTCTGTTTTGTAAAACCTCTCATAAGCTACCTTTTCTTTTTATCACACCCTTACTTCTTCATTCCACCACTCATCCTCTTTCCTCCTGCACCACCCTCCTATAGCCACAAACTTCTGCCCCACATTCTAATACTGCATTTTTAAAACTATCCCAACTCTCTTCAACCCCCACTACTCATACTTGCACTAGCCCACCTTTCTGCCAATAGTTGCTTATATCTCACCCTAATTTCCCCTCCTCCTTATTTTTATACACTTTACCTCTCTTACTTGCTGTTGCCATTTTATTTTTGTCCCATCTCCCTTTTTACTCTAACTGTAGCTACAACCAAATAATGATCCGATATACTGTTGACCCTCTATAAACATGTACATCCTGAAGCCTACCCATCAACCTTTTATCCACCAATACATAATCCAACAAACTACTTTCCTTCGTGCTATATCATCCCTTTTGTATATTTATTTATCCTCTTTTTCATAAAATATGTATTACTTATTACCAAACCTTTTTCTACACATAACTCAATTATGGTTCCCATTTACATTTACCCTGGCACCCCAAATTTACCCACTACTCCCTCCACAACATTTTACCCACTTTAGCATGAAGATCCCCAACCACAATTATTTCACTTGGTTCAAAACTCCCCACACACTCACTCAACATTTCAAAATTCTGTCTCCCCTCTACACTTCTCTCTTCTCCAGGTGCATAAACACTTACTATAACCCACTTTTCACATCCAACCTTTATTTTACTCCACATAATCCTTGAATTTATACATTTATATTCCTCTTTACCCTATAACTGATTATTCAACATTATTGCCACTCCTTCTTTAGCTCTAACTCATTTGAAACCCTGACCTAATCCCATTTATTTCTCCCACTGAAACTCTCCTACCCCTTTCAGCTTTGTCTCACTTAAAGCCAGGACATCCAGCTTCTTTCATTCATAACATCTACAATCATCTTTTTCTTACCATTCGCACAACATCCACGCACATTCAAACATCCACTTTGACAGTTTTCTTCTTTTTCTTTTTAGTAAGCTATACAGGAAAAGGGGTTACTAGCCCATTGTTCCTGCATTTTAGTTGATTTTTACAACACGCATGGTTTTACGGAGGAAAGATTCTATTCCACTTCCTATGGATATGAAAGGAAAAGCAATAAGAACAAGAACTATTAAGATAAAATGAAAGAAAACTCAGATGAGTGTGTATACATAAACATGTACATGTTTGCGTAGCGTGACCTAAGTGTAAGTAGAAGTAGCAAGACGTACCTGAAATTTTGCATGTTTATGAGACAGAAAAAACACCAGCAATCCTACCATCATGAAAAACAAATACAGGCTTTCGTTTACACTCACTTGGCAGGACGGTAGTACCTTCCCTGGGTGGTTGCTGAATTTACCAACCTACTACTATATAGTAACCCCTTCTCCTGTATAAATTACTAAAAACAAGGAAAAGAAAAAATTTATAAAATTGGGATGTTTGATAATTTCAATTTTTACTATTATGTTACCATCCTACTAAAACACTTTTAACAATGTAAATATCATATTGTAATTTGAACAATGTAATATTTAAATATAACAAACTCAATCAATTTCTCTAATATTATGTACATAGTCTATAAGCTGCCCTTAATGCCATGTCATGTTAGTGGCCTCCTTGCACTTCAGTTTATGATTGTAATTACAAAATCTTTTAAAATTGCAATGAAATAAAAATTCTAATTCTAATTCTTCTAATTTAATGTAGTGCAGATGATAAGAAAGAGATGATTATTAATGTTATGAATGAAGAAGTCGGATGTCCTAGCCCCAAGCTAAACAAAGTTGAAGGGAAAGGGGGGTTTGGTGGGGAGAAATAAATGGGATTAAGTCAGAGTATCTGAGAGAGTTAGAGCTAAGGAAGGGATAGCAATAATGTTGAAGGATCAGTTATGGAGAGAGAAGAGGGAATATAAATGTATAAATTCAAGGATTACATGTACAGTGGTACCTCGAGTTACGATATTTTTCGTTCGAGAATGCTGTTCAAGTGCCATTACCAAACGAATTTATCCCCATAAGGAATAATGTAAAAAAAGACTAGTCCTTTTAACCTCAAAAATATACCTAAAAAAAACATTTAAAAATAAACTTACATAAAAGAACGATTTTGGGGACCATTGTAACTCGAGGTACCACTGTATGTGGATTAAAATAAGGGTCAGATGTGAAAAGTGGGTCATAATAACTGTGTATGCACCTGGAGAAGAGAGGAATGAAGAGGAGAGATTTTGGGAGATGTTAAGCGAATGTGTAGGAACTTACAAGATATGATGTAGGGGGAAATGACAGTACAGTACAGTGGACCCCCGAGTTTCGGTCATAATTCATTCCAGAAGGCTGCTCAAGTGCCATTACTGAACGAATTTACTCCCTTAAAGAATAATGTCGGAGGTTAGTCCATTTTTGGGCCCCCAAAAATACACTTACAAAGCACTTACAATATTACACTTACAAAATTGGGTTTAATTTCCGAGGTGACCAAACTCGGGGTCCACTATACTAGTTTGTTGACTACGTGTTGGTAGATAAAAGACTGTTGGGTAGACTTCAGGATGTACATGTTTATGGGGGCCACAGATATATCTGATCACTTTTTAGTTGTGGCTACAGTGAGAGTAAAAGGTAGATGGGATACAAGGAGAATGGAAACAGCAAGTACGAGAGAAGTGAAGATTTATAAACTAAAGGAGGAGGCAGTTAGGGTAAGATATAAACAACTGTTGGAGGACAGATGGGATAGTGAGAGTATAGGCAAGGGGGGTAGAAGATGTATGGGTAAGTTTAAGAATAAAGTGTTAGTGTTCAGCAGAAGTTTATGGTTACAGGAAAGTGGGTGCGGGGGGAAGAAGAGCGACTGGTGGAATGATGATGTAAAGAGAGTAGGGAGAAAAAAGTTAGCATATGAGAGGGTTTACAAAGTAGAAGTGATGCAAGGAGGGTTAGTCCATTTCAGTATATGGAGAGAAAAAGAGGGGTTAACCCTTTGGGGGTCCAAGGGGTCTTTTGAAACTCGCTCGGGGTCCACAAATTTAAAAAAAAAATATTATTTTTTCTTATGAAATGATAGAGAATCATTTTCTGATCATAACGCCACAAAAATTATGAAATTTGATAAAAACTAACGGAATTATACTTCGGGTAGCGGTATCCATGACATTTACGCAGGGCGATTTCGCCACTTTGACCCCTATTTTCGGCAAATTCCTATGTTTCAGTCTACTAAAGTTATAGCTATTTGCTAGAACTCCATTTCTTCTATCGAAGACAAGAAATCGCCTTTTACCAATTTCAACTACCCAAATAGTGGTCAAAAAATGGCAATTTGGCCAATTTCACACAAATTTAAAAACGATGCCAATTTCAAGATAGGGTCCATAATAAACAAGGCAGACATTCCTGGCAATAAAAACATCTCTGTTCATTAGTCACGTCTTCAGGCCCTCTTACATTACTTTTGTTTTTCCATTTTGAATTTTTATTCTCACAAAAATAGAAGATTTACTGTTATGTATACAACTGCATCATTGAAAAAATGGTATAAAATATCAGCGCACTTGTGCAAGAATATTAGACTCTCCAGTTGATGGGGTATTGGACGCATGGTGTGATTTGTTTTCTTGAACATGGGCCCAAAATCGAACATTTTCGCTACTTTGCGCCAGTTTCAGGATACATACTTGTCATCGTGAAACCAGTCAAAATTATCTATATTTCTGTAATTTATCATCTTTTTAAAATGAGACAAGCATAAATACCACATGAAAATAGACTGCAAAGTCGCTGTTTTAAACCAAAACATGGTCAGTTTTTTTCATTATGAACTGTGGGTGCAGGAATTTTTTTATGCTGCGCACACTGACCGCACAGACCCATTCTATCACATCTGGGGGCCTAACAGCCTGTTTCTGCTTGTTTTGGGAGGGCGCAGAATTTGGGGCGTACTAGCACGTCAATAACCTCAGGGCGAAACGTACTAGTATGACCAAAAACCCCCAAAGGGTTAAGAGAGTGGTAACAAAAAAAGAGAGCAAATGAGAGGGGGGTGAGATGTTATCAACAAATTTTGTTGATAATAAGAAAGTTTTGGAGTGAGATTAATAAGTTGAGGAAGCCTAGGGAACAAATGGATTTAAAGTTAAAAATTAAAAAGTTATTAAATGGAGAGTTAGAGGAATCAGGAAGATGGAGGGAATATTTTGAGGAGGTTTAAAAGTTGATGAAGACAGGGAAGCTGTGATTTCGTGATAGGGGAAGGAGGAATAACATCTTGTAGGAGTGTGGAAGAGCCAGTTGTGAGTGTGGGGAAGTTTGTGAGGCAGTGGGAGAATGAAAGGGGTAAGGCAGCTGGGATTGAATGGGATAAAGATAGAAATGTTAAAAGCAGGCGGGGAATAGTTTTGGGGTGTTGGTGCCATTATTTAATAAATGTATGGAAGAGGGTAAGGTACCTAGGGACTGGCAGAGAGTTTTGTATTGTTCCTTTGTATAAAGGCAAAAAGGGGACAAAAGAGAGTGCAAAATTATAGGGAATAAGTCTGTTGAGTATACCAGGTAAAGTATATGGTAGAGTTATTATTGAAGAATTAATAAGACAGAGAGCAGGATAGCAGATGAACAAGGGGGCTTTTTGGGAAAAGGGAGGGGTGTGGGAGACCAAGGGTTTTCAGTGAAACATATAGGCGAACAGTATTTAGATAAGGGTAAAGAGGTTTTTGTGGCATTTATGGATTTGGAAAAGATGTATGATAAGGTGAATAGGGGGCAATGTGGCAGATGTTGAAGGTGTATGGAATAGGAGGTAGGTTACTGAAAGCAGTGAAGAGCTTTTATGAGAATAGTGAGGCTCAGGTTAGAGTGTGTGGAGAGAGGGAGATTATTTCCCAGTAAAAGTAGGCCTTAGACAAGGATGGTGGGTGTCGCGTGGTTGTTCAATATATTTATAGATGGGGTTGTAAGAGAAGTGAATGCGAGGGTCTTGGAAGAGGTGTGGGTTAAAGACAAAGAATCAAAATAAAGTGGAGTTGTCACAGTTGCTTTTGCTGATGACACTGTGCTTTTTGGGTTAAGAGAGTGGTGAAGCAATGTAAAAAAGAGGAAACAAGAGAGGGTGGGTGGGATGTTATCAACAAATTTTGTTGAAAATAAGAAAAAGTTTTGGAGTGAGCTTAATAAGTTGAGAGCGCCTAGGGAAAGAATGGATTTGTTAGTTAAAACTAGGAGAGGAGTTATTAAATGGGGAGTTAGGGGGTATCGGTAAGATGGAGGGAATATTTTGAGGGAAATTTATAAATGTTGATGAAGCTAGGAAGGGGTTTCCCTGTATAGGGCAAGGAGGAATAATATCACTCCTATAGGAGTGGGGAAGAACCAGTTGTGAGTGTGGGGAAAGTTCGTGAGGCAGTGAGTAGAATGAAAGGGGGTAAAGCAGCTGGGATTGATGGGATAAAGATAGAATGTTAAAAGCAGGTGGGGATATAGTTTTGGAGTGGTTAGTGTTTTTATTTAATAAATGTATAGAAGAGGGTAAGGTACCTAGGGATTGGCAGAGAGATGCATAGTTCCTTTGTATAAAGGCAAAGGGGAAAAAAAGAGTGTAAAAATTATAGGGAATAAGTCTGAGTATACCTGGTAAAGTGTATGGTAGAGTTATTATTGAAAGAATTAAGAGTAAAAACAGAGAGCAGGAGAGCAGATGAACAAGGAGGCTTAGGAAGGGCAGGGGTGTGTAGACCAAGTGTTTACAGTGAAACATATAGGTGAACAGTATTTAAGATAAAGGTAAAGAGGATTTGTGGCATTTATGGATTTAGAAAAGGTGTATGATAGGGGAAAAGGGGGGCAATGTAAGTGATGTTGAAAATGTATGGAATAGCAGGTAGGTTATTGAAAGCGGGGGAAAGTTTACGAGGATAGTGAGGCTCAGGTAGAGTATGTAGGCAAGAGGGAGATTTTTTCCCCAGTAAAATGGGCCCTTTTAGACGGGATGTGATGTCACCATGGTTGTTCAATATATTAATAGATGGAGTTGTAAGAGAAGTGTTAAGGGTGGGGGGTTAAAGAAAAAAGAATCTAACACAAAGTGGAGTTGTCACATTTGCAGTTTGCTGATGATACTATGTTTTTGAAAATTTTTGAAGAGAAGTTAAGAGGTTGGTTGATAAGTTTGGTGGGGTATGTAAAAGAAGGAAATTAAAAGTGAATATGGGAAAGAGTAAGGTGATGAGGATAAAAAAAAAATTAGGTAACAGAAGATTGGATATCAAATTGGAGGGAGAGAGTAGGGAGGAAAGTGAATTACTCAGATATCTGGGAGTGGACGGTCAGCAGATGGGTCTATGAAGGATGAGGTGTTTTAAGAATTGATGGGGGAAAAAAGGTGAGTGGTGCACTGAGGAGTCTGTGGAGACAAAGAACCTTTATCCATGAAAGCAAAGAGGAAATGTATGAGAGTAAAATTATACCAATGCTCGTAGGGGGTGTGAGGCATGGCCGGGGAATGTTGCAACAAGGAGAAGGCTGGAGGCAATGGAGATGTCATGTCTGAGGGCAATGTGGGTGAATATAATGCAGAAAATCCGTAGTTTGAGATTAGGAGGAGGTGGGGGATTACCAAACTATTATTCAGAGGGTTGAGGAGGGGTTATTGAGATAGTTTGGGACATGTAGAGAGGATGAAACAAAAGAATGACTTCGAGAGGTATAAATCTGTAGTGGAGGGAAGGGGGGGTAGGGGCTCGGCCTGGGAAAAGGGTTGGAGGGAGGGGTAGAGGTTTTGTTGCAGGTGCTTGGAGGTGCTTGCGGAGTGTGTTGATAGAGGGAATGGAGACAAATGGTTTTTAGACTTGACGTGCTGTTGGAGGTGGAAAAGAACATTTATGAAGGATTCAGGAAACCGCAGGCCGGATTTGGGTTTTCCCGGAAATGGAAGACAGTGCTGGCACTCTGGGAAAGGGGGGTGTTAATGTTGCAGTTTTTAAAAATGTAGTGTTGTGCCCTCAAGACAGTGATTGAGTGACTGATGATGAATTTTTTTTTTTTTTTAGGCCACCCTGCCTTGGTGGGAAACAGCTGATGTTAATAAAAAAAAATTTTCTTGAATATTTTTTAGGCCTACAACTATTGCACACTTAAAAAATGATAGTGTAAAGACATTTTAGGCTTAAATGACCCCGAGGGAAAAATAGTTGATTCACTTTTTTAGTGGTGGTCTGGGAAATTAACTTTCAGTATTAGTGAGGTATTCCTGTATTTTTTTATTTTTTTTGCACACAAGACTTCCCAACTTTTGTGGATTCACTATGCAAATTTGCTATTATTTAAAGTTTCTATTTTTTCAGTAATTCAATACATGTGATTTACAGTCACCTAATGCAATTGGCAAAACTCCAAAATTCACTGAAGATTAAAAAGTGCAATGTTTATGACCTGACTGGAAAACCCGCATTAATGACAAGGACTTGGGGCAAAAACTCTTAAGACTCAACTCAAAAAACCCCCTACCACCCAAAAATAAATGATCATACTATAAACTACTTTGAAAAATGCTCAATATTTTTCCCATACGATAATCTCAATTTTTAATAATATGTTACTATTATGTTACCCCTACTATATTATAAGTTAATGTCAAAATGCTCAATGTTATTTTTCTTAAGATAATCTCAATCTATATTACCCATTACTGAACAATCTAATATCATTATATAATAATTTAAACAGTAAAATTTCATCATATTGAATTTGAAAATAATTTTTTAAATAGAATAAACTCAATAAATTTTCTTAATATGGGGGTATGGGGGCTAGAATAAGCGCCCAATGCCATGGCATGTCAGTGGCTCTCCTTGCACTCAATTTACATTGTAACTACCGATACCTATTTAAACTGCAACTGCAATGAAATAAAATTTGTTTGTTTGTACTACAGCATAAAATCAAGACACTTTAACTGTGTTTGTATTTGTAGTTGTATTAGATAGTTGTATTAGGATGTGTATGTTTTTTCACCATAACTGATATATGGATGGAGAAATGCTGATTTTTTTTTTTACACTATACATTAGCCAATATTTGAATATGCAGCTCCTGTATGATGGGACACCTAAAAAAAAAAAAGTGATCAGATAAAAAAAAAGAGGTCCAAAGAAGAGCAAAATGGACCCCAAAGTTAAAAATAAGAGTTCAGGAAACACTAAAGATACTCACTAGCTAATAGGAGGAAATGAGGAAAAAAGTACAAGTTTATATAAGTACATGGAAATATAGATCAAGAAGAGCTTTAGTGCCTTGTAACAGGATAACAAAAGGCCAAAGATGAAAATTTAAAAAATAAAGCTGAAGACATTCTAGGAAATTTGTTTTAAACCCAAAAAAGAGTGGGGGGAAGAATGGAATAAACTGAAGAGGAAGTGTTAAATACATTATAAACTAAAAATGACATGATAAACATATGAATGAAGATGAGACAACAACATAGCTCTGCTCTTGTAGCAAATAAGTAAATATGTAATAAAAGGGATCCCTACAAATCTTCATGTTGCTTGCATAATAAAACTTTACACATGTATGTACAATATAGACAGATACAATATTGGTTTAATTATATATACAAAAACCCCCGGGCTAACGAACAAAATTCATTCCAGAAGCCTGCTCAAGTGACATTACCGAACGAATTTACTTCCTTAAGAAATAATGTCACGTAGGTTAGTCTATTTAAGACTCCAAAATACACTTCCACAAGCATTTTCAATATTATACTTACAAATTTTGTACGATTCCGGGGTGTTCTTAATAGGTCCACTGTATTAGAAAATTTTTTTCCCAAAATATAAAAATTAATTTGTAATTATCTTAATACAGACAGAATTTAAAATTCAAATAGTAATGAATAGCATAAAAAAAAAAATTCTCCCATCTTTAACCCCATCCAACTTTTTACTCAAAATGTAAAATACTGGAAACTCTAATATAAAACTATAGACTAAATAATTTCACAAATAACCATAGTACCATGTTCCATTACTTTTTAAAAAATGAAAGTCATGTCGTATTATTATTATTATTATTAGAATTTTAAAGTATAATAAGCTAAACTTACCTCACATTCCATTAAAAACATATTCATTGTTTTCTGAGAAGGCATTACGCCCATTCTTTTCATAAACTGCCAAATATTTGCAAGCATGTGACACGGTCACGATCTCCATATCCACTAAATGCCAGCAATGCCCTTCTAGATTAAGCAACCTGAAATTTTTGACTTTATCAGACCTGAAATACACAAATAACCCCGACATAGGAGACTGAAACTTAATAATTTTTCAGTCTGATTTGGGATCATTAACTAGTCACACAGGGGCATGAAAGATGGACCCAGAATACATATATGTATGAGAGGGGGGGAGTAGTGTAATGAAAGGAATGTATTCAAATTCAAATATTTATTTATTGCATGTTTACATAGATTTGGAATTACAATCATTAACTGAACTGAAAAAAAAAGCCACTGACATATGGATTAAGGGCAGCTTTTTAAACTAATGGCTTATAGACTTGGGGTTTCAAAAATTAGAAAAAATTTATTGAGTTTGTTTTATTTAAATATTAGATTGTTCAAATTACAATAATGATATTACATTGTTAAATTTAATGATATTACATTGTTCAAATTAAATATGATGATATTACATTGTTCAAATTACAATATTTATTTATATTACATTGTTCAAATTACAATATGATGATATTACATTGTTCAAATTCCCAAATGATGATATTACATTGTAACAAGTGTTTAGTAGGGTGGTAATTAATAGTAAAATTGAAATTTTCTTTAAAGGGAAAAAAACATTGAGCATTTTTAGAATTTACAGTATGAGTATTTAGTTTAGGTGAGTAAGTGGAAAATAATAGAAAATTAAATGATTTTATAGAAAATAACATTGAGCATTTTTGAAAGTGGTAGTAGGGGGGTGGTGGTGGTGGTGGTGGTGGTTTGTAGTAGAGAAAAAATAATGCAAAAAGTGATAGAGGAGGGGGAATAAGAAGCTACTAGTAGTAGCAAAAAAAGGGGCAGAGGGGATACTTTGTGAAGAGATAGCGGTAGTAGTAATAATGAGTTTGTCAAGAACAAGAGAAAAGAGGAGCACTGCAAGAGCACTAAGGGCCCATGAGGGTAGACCAAATCCCAGTGGGGCAAAAAACTTATAGGACAGAACCCCCCTATGCAGAAGACAGGAAAGGCAAAGAAAATATAGGACAGGATAGGAGGTAAGGAGAGGAGGAGATAAAGATCGCGTTATGAGTGTTCTGAAGTTTGGAGCATTTGAATGTAAAGAGAAATACAGGCATCTATAGAGCCAGTACCAGATTCATTTTAGGAAAGTTGTACACAAAGTCAGTTACTAGATTCATAATAGAAAAGTGGGTATGGGGATGCTTCAAAAGACAGTGTCATATGGTTTGAAGAAGGGGGCAGTTTTGCAGAGAACCAGTTAATAGGATGACCGTGACCACTAGTATGAGAGAAAAGAGCACTGTTAGTGTTGGCAAGGCTAAACTTTTGTGTTCTTTGTTTTTCGAAAAGTGTGGCCAATTTCTCCAAACTATTGAGATGACAAGAGAAGGAATATGAAAGTTACACTGATGAATGGATTATTTCAACATAAAGCAAATTGCACATTTTTGGGAAAGGGAAAATTTTAAAAAAAAGGTTTAAAATAAGGAAAATAACTGGGAATCAAAACCAGTGTTTTTGGAGAATACACAGGAAACAAATGAATATTTTTGATGTGATGAAAACTAGTGTTATAGTGGCAAACTTCATGCTAAAAATGTTATTCAGAAATTACAAAAAGAAAATTTGCCAGACAAAGTTGGAATCATCTCACAAAATGGAAAACAGGATGCAATTCCAAATTATGTCCAAAACAATAATGTTGGGTTTTTTGACTGATCAGCCCAAGTCCAATGATCCCAACATCTGACTTGTATTACCCAAAAGTGTTGCAACATGCTTGCTCACTCATGCACTTATCAGTCCTCAATTTTCCCTAAATTTTAAAGCATTTTGTGACTATTAACGCATTCAGAAAAGTGAAATTAATAATGGCTTCTGAAGCAAGTGGTGGGGCCAAGAGGAAACATGGTTGTTTGTTTTAAAAGAAAACTTTAAACAATAAAGGGGGAGTTTGGAGTCTTAGTAGCATTTGTATGTGAGGAACATGAAAAAAAACAGGGGGTCTGATATCTATGTCTTCTCACCCATCTATATTTTTACTAGAAGAGCTTTACAGCTGATCTAACTCAGAATGAAAGTTTTTCTGAGTCCCCAAATTATCAATCATGGCAATTTACCCCGTTCTCCACCATGAAAGGAAATTTAGTACTATGGGTTCAATACCGGGTATTCAAACATCTGGTAGTTTTTTTAATCGGGTACTTCATCCACTGACTCAGATCTTTGTACGTTAATGTTATGATCATAAAAAATTTAAAATTTTATAATTGAATTATGGTTAACTAATAATGTACACCCCCTTTTCCCCATATTAGTCTGTTAATTAGAGGGTTCAGTGTATAGTGTCCATTTTTTTAAATAGATACTGTACAACAAAAAAAGTAAAAGATATGTTAATAAGGGTTCTAAGGACAGAGATAAACTATGAAGACTAAAAACTGAGAATACCATTTTTGGGCAAATCCTGGAGCTGGAAAAGAGAATGCACAATGTTTACGTAAAATTTAGAAAACATACAAATAAAAAATGTTTTAGTGTTCTTTAAAAACAAAAACTACATTCGTAATGGAAAAACAAAGTTTGAGAGCATCTTTTCAGTCGGGCCCAAATGCTCCACATGCTAGTGGCTTTTTTTTGTGCTTAATGAATTTTATAACATGTAAACTACATTTTGTACTGAGAAAGAAAGAAATAAAGTTTTTGTTATTTTGGGCTATTGTATTAGTAGTGATGAAATGGGGTCTTTTGGATCTGTTATAAACCAATAACTAATTTTTTTTAGGTTCCCAAAGCTAAATTTAAAAATTCATCACAATTAATTTTTTAATTTTTTTTTTATTTTTTTTATTATATTAAAGGGGGAAAACAAAAAGTTCTGTCCTTAATAAGTCATATTTACCCCCAAAATTTTAAATTTTTTTAAAGTAATTTTTGAAACTACCATTCAATCTTTATGTAATTTTTGTATTGTAGTTTTATTTATAGTCAAGTTTTTTGGGGTTTCTTGCATAGTGTCCTGGGGTTTGGGGTTTGGGGTGCACTTGGTTAAATACTGAGTGTCTGTGGTTCAACCCAACACAAGGGGAAAAAGCGCCCTTTTTTGTAACACCTGCCGTCCCTGTTCACCTAACCAAAAATGGATACAAATGGGTTTTAAAAAATTTATGGGGTTTTTTATCCGGGGGGGCAAGTTTAAAAAGGGTCACAATGGGAAAAAAGACAGTCCTAAAAAGGGTTTTACTTTGGGGTTTTTTCCTTTTAAAACCCCGGGGGGAAAAGGGGTTTAGTTTTAAGCCACACAATTTATTCTTGTCAACACTGTGTTTCCTGAAGGGTCTGGGTTTTTTCTGATGCACCAGAAAAAGGTTCATTTTTAAAAACACCCTGGCAAAGGAAACTCAAAAAGTTAGCCTTTTTATAGGGTTTCCCCGGGCTTCCCTTTTTTTCCCCCGAGTAATGGGGGTTGGGCATTTTCCCCAAAAAAGGCCTTTTCAACCAAAAACACTTGTTGGGGGGGTTTTTCAGCCTCACGAACCCCGAATTCCTTTCACAAATTTTTTTTACTCCCGTTTGTCCGAGCTGGCTGCCCCACCACCCCCCCAAAACTTTTGGGGAAAAGCCACACGTTTTTAAAATTTTCAAACCACCCCTTTTCTGGCTTTAAAATCACTCCCCCTCACCCTTTTGGTTTTCCCCGGCATTTCCTTTACAAGATCTGGTGTTTTTTCCCCTTTTTTACAAATTATCCCCCAAAAAAATACTATCAAAACCCGGGGGTTTTCCTTCCCCTTTTCCCAAAAAAGGAAACCACACCCCCAAAAAAAAAAACAAAAAAAAATTCGGGGGGCCCTCCCTCCCCACCCCGTTTTTTTCCCCCCCAAAAAAACCCCTTTTGTTTTTTTTTTTAAAAAATTAACCCCTTTTTAACATTAGCTTTTTATTCATTTCTTTTGGGCCCCCATAGTGCCGATAGGTTTGATGGGGGTTTTCTTTTACATCCCGGCAAGATCATCAGACGTACACCACCCCCCATTTTTTTATGATTTCCCTTTTCAGTTCGATGGTGTTCCTCACCCCTTTTCCAAAGGGGTGCCCCCTAGGGGAACTTCTTTTTGGGGGCCCTGGTGACTTATTTCAAATTTACAATCACTAAACCACCAAAAAAAAATTTAAATAAAATTGTGAATCTTTTTTAAAAGCCCCCAGGTAATGTTCTCTCAATGGTAAACAAGCTTTACGGGGCCCCGGTTTGGGGAGCGGGGGACGCCCAATACCTTTCGCAAACCAGGAATTTTTGCAACCGGGAAAAAAGCTTTAGTTTT
>WNWK01017543.1:0-42205 GCA_009830355.1 Cherax destructor | reverse complement strand
ACTATGTGGCACAAAAGTATTCCTTTACTTATACAAATGCAAACAATTCTTCATAGAGGACTAGTCCCAGTTATAATGTATGAAGATATAGTAATGCTTGAGTAATAATGAGTAAAAATGAGTTTTGGTATTAATGGGCATCCATGTATGAAGCATGGACAACCCCATTTATTATATACCATACTGTACATGTATCAATCAAATACACTATCTGGTCCACAACTGTAATCTCACATATACTGTTTATAGACTTCAACTAAATGACAGCTAATAATTCAGAGATATTTTCCAAATACATTTTTTTTAAATAAACCTCAAGGCTAACTTATCCACAACTAATGTTCTGTATATTAAAGACTTTACATCTGTGTAAATTTGGATCAGAATGGTAATGCACAAGGAGGAGTTGGGAATCTCTCAAATATTCTGAACCATTTCCTACACATAGCTCATGTTTTCTTATTTACTGGCCTCATTATGTTCGAACACTGACCTCCATGACTACTAACTCTCGATACAGACTCTTCAGGATTATCTTCAGGTATGAACATAAACTGTTTGATCAACATCATGAACCAATATAATTTCATTGTCTAATCTTGCAGTTTATATGTCACTGTATTAAATATTAATTGTTTTCTCTCATTAAAATAATCATACAAACAGAATTTGGGATGATTTGCAAATTTACTTGCAGTATTAAAATTAAAATGTTAGTTGTATGTGAATGTCTGCTAAGTACTTGTTTGAGGTTCTAATAAGAGATATTTGAAACAAAATGCACTATTCAACATCTCAACATTTCATTCAACAATATGCATTAAGTGCTGTCTGTATAATAAACTTAAAAATCCTGTATCTTATACTACTTCAAACATTTATGCACCGGGTAGATACATCTCATATGTACTGCAAATGAAATACTCAAGGAATTATTTTTGTGAGAACACTTTATTGTACTTTAGTGCAGGCAGTAATAGTAATAATAATTATAATAATATAATCAAGCTAAGCACTAAACCTGGTTGGTATGTGGGCATTAGCTTATTACATAATGATATATGTACTTACAGCACCTGGTTTGCCAATAAGGCTAACTAGAAATCAGAAATCCCTTCTAGTGCTGCAGTACTCATCAAATGTGCTGCACTAATGAAGCAACAATCATAAAAATTCCTTTAAAATTTGTACTGTATTCTTAAACTGAATTCTAAAATAAGCATGAGTGTGTGTGTAGCAATATTTATGCAGTCATTGGGTGTGAGTGATTTACAGTGCAAATGCAATTAGATAATATTTTATGTTGCATCACACCATTCTTTAAAAAAATTCATGTGAAGAATAAAATACATAACTGTAACAAGTGCAATCACATAGACATGCTTCATATTTGTGGTTCATCAATGTACAAGTCAATAGCAATACAAGGTAACCTGGAAATATATGCACTGCAGGTTAATACTGTTTCTTGACATACATACAGTGGACCCCCGCTATTCGAATGGCTCGGCAGGCGAACAAATCGTCATTAGTACAAGAAAATCGATATTGTCATGCGAACAAATTATCGCGAGTCGAACGAATGCGTTCGTGACCTGTCCGCCCAGGCGCTTGGGTGCCTTACCGCGCAGGCGTGGAGAGCCAGTCCCGCGTTGTTTACACTCGAGAGAACAATACCCTGCACGCTTCTCCAGACATTTCACACTTAATTATAATTTTTTGGAGTTTGTTCATTAAGTGTGACTGTGAAATAAGCTACCATGGATCCCAAGAAAGTTCCTAGTGGTACCCCTGGGCTGATGAAAGTGAGAAACACCGTAGAAATGAAGAAGGAAATAATACAAAAATACGAGTGGTGTGTGAATGTGTGAACTTGCCAGGATGTATGGCAAAAACAGGTCAACTATCGCTTCTATCCTGCTTAAGAAGGAAGAAATTAAGGAAGCTGATGTTGCAAAAGGTGTTACTGTGCGAGGAAAAAATAGACCACAAATAATCGAAGAGATTGAGAAGTTGTTGCTGGTGTGGATCAAGGATAAAGAGTTAGCGGGTGATAGTGTGTTGGAGTCAATCATTTGTGAAAAGGCAAGGAACTTACATGCCGATCTTGTAAAGAAAATGCCTGCAACCAGTGCTGATTGTAATGGTAGTGAATTTAAAGCCAGCAAAGGCTGGTTTGAGAGATTTAAAAATCGTAGTGGCATACATAATGTGGTAAGGCATGGTGAGGCTGCCAGTTCAGACAAACATGCAGCTGAAAAATTCATAAAAGAGTTTCAGGACTACATAAAGACTGAAAAATTGAAACCTGAACAAGTGTTCAATAGTGACGAAACAGGCCTGTTTTGGAAGAAAATGCCCAACAGGACCTACATTACTCAGGAAGAAAAGGCACTGCCAGGACACAAGCCTATGAAAGACAGGCTAACTCTCATGATGTGTAGTAATGCTAGTGGGGATTTTAAATTGAAGCCTTTACTAGTGTATCACTCAGAAAATCCCAGTGTGTTCAAGAGACACAATGTCGTCAAAAGTAGATTGTGTCTTGTGGAGAGCTAGTCAGAATGCATGGGTCACAAAGCACCTTTTCAGTGACTGGATCCATGAAGTGTTTGGCCCCAGTGTGAGAAAATACCTACAGGAAAAGGGTTTGGACAAAAAGTGCCTCCTGTTACTGGACAATGCTCCTTCACATACTCAAAACATGGAAGACCTACTGTGTGAAGACTTCAAATTTATAAAACTGAAGTTCTTGCCTCCAAACACCCCTCCTCCTCTCCTCCCCCCCAGGGCCGCACACCCCCTGAACTTCAAAACTCCCGCATGTTTGAAATTTTTGAAATGCCTGGCTAATTCCCTTTGGAATTCCTGCACAATCCCTGCATGGCCTTAGCAAGTTTGGGGAGCCTGTTTTAACCCCCTGCTTGGAGCCTTTTTCCCGGAGGGCCAACATTTTGGGGGCGGGGCTAACCCTGCAGCCGAACTCCTGTGCCTGCACCCCCCTGGGGAATGCAATCCCTGCAGGGGGGTTGGTTAAATTTGCAGCCTGGTAAACTGACCCTGCAACATTTTGAAAGGGAAAGGCTAACCTTTGGGGGGTTTGTTCCCCCGAAGGAAGCTAACCCCAGAATTAAGGGTTGCATGAATGTAAAAATCCCTGCTGAAGCACACCCTGCAGCTCGCTATACTCCCTGCATGCCTGCTACACTCCTGCATGAATGCTACACTCCCTGCATGAATGCTACACTCCCTGCATGAATGCTACACTCCTGCATGAATGCTAAACTCCCTGCATGAATGCTACACTCCCTCCATGAATGCTACCACAGGGGTGCCACTAGGAAGCTTCTTTGGACCCATGGTGACTTATTTCACAGTGACAATCACCAGCACCAAAAAACACCAAATGTAGTGTGAATGTTTGAAAGAGCGCGCTAGGTAATGTTCTCTCAATGGTAAACAACGCTCACTGGCGGCGCCCTGCGCCCGCGCAGGCACGGAGCAGGCGGACAGGTCTAATACGTTACGAAACACGAGCGGTTTTACGATTCTCGAAGTTGTAAAAAGCTTACGAAACACGATGTTTACGAAGTAAGAACCTTTCGAAACTCGGGGGTCCACTGTATTTCCATTATTTCTTATGGGAAAAATTAAATCGCCTTTCGAACATTTCACGTTAAGAACAAGCTCCTGGAACGGATTAAGTTTGAATAGCGAGGGTCCACTGTACTTTAATATCCTAGATTCTGGCAAAGTACATTAAATCTCAAATTTTTAATCCAATATCGTGTTTGAAGGTAATAATGTCTCTTATACAGTTCTATATGTACACTAGCTTATAGAGAATGAATAATACAATATGTTACGAATATAGCCTCTCCTCACTTAGCGACGTACTCGTTTACCGACGCCTCGGACTTACGACGGGCTCTCTGACCAGTATTCATACCTAAATATGTATATTAGAGCTGGTTTCCTCTATTTTGTTTATTTCAATATACAGTACACTACTGTATAAATATTTAAAAATATACCAGAAATGTTATAAATGATGCAAAGGTGACATTAAAACAATATCAAAGATGGTTGACACAAACTCACTACCAGTATAGTATGCGCCTCACTTAATGACGAATTCGTTTAATGATGTGGTCTCAGGAACGGAACTCTGTCGTTAAGTGAGGAGGCGCTGTAGTTCTTAAGTGTTTTGATCTTCATCTACATCTTTTTTTAATCATTTCTTCCTTAAGGAGATTCCACATGTATACTTTTACCAGACATTTCAACCATCTTTTATTGTTATAAACTTTTGCAGGAATTGTGACTTATTCATAAAAATGCACTGAACTTGTATGGGTCACAAATGAAGTATCTGTAGGAAAACTTGCATATTCTGGTTAGTTTTCACACACATACTTGCACTGAGAAATTAAAATGTGTGGAATGTCTAGTAAATATGTAAGAAAAACAAAAGGAAACACAAACTACATTTAGAAAAACAAAAGCTTCACAAAACATAATTTATCACCCAGGTGTGCAACATATGTACTAGATTTTTGAGACCAGGGCATGAGAATATGTTTAATCTTGTTTGTAGGACTTTTTACAATTGATGCATGTGCAAGTATAAAACTAGAAAGCTTGTGAATGCTTCATTCATATTTTCAAATGTTTTTAATACTTTAAGTTGCAGAACTTATGGTGATTCTTTTTCTCATTAAATATTCTGGCTTTACATTTCTGGAACTTTATTACAATGCATGACCACCTATACATAACTATGCATCTAGTCTTTAACATAAGAACATAAGAAAGAAGGAACACTGCAGCAGGCCTACTGGCCCATGCAAGGCAAGTCCAATTCTCCTACTGGCTTAAGCCAATACCTTAACCTAGTCAAGTCAATCACATTCACTTAAGGGAGGAGCACGGCATCTGACCTAGTAGCACAAGCTAGTCAGGTCCAACTCACACCCACCCACACCCACTCATGTATTTATCCAACCTATTTTTAAAACTACACAATGTCTTAGCCTCTATGACGGTTCTCGGGAGTTTGCTCCACTCATCCACAACTCTATTACCAAACCAGTTCTTTCCTATATCCTTCCTGAATCTGAATTTTTCCAACTTCAGATTCAGGAAGGATATAGAAAAGCACTGGGTTGGTAATAGAGTTATGGATGAGTGGAACAAACTCCCGAGTACCATCATAGAAGCTAAGACATTGTGTAGTTTTAAAAATAGGTTGGATAAATACTACATGAGTGGGTGTGGGTGGGTTTGAGTTGGACCTGACTAGCTTGTGCTACTAGGTCAGATGCAGTGCTCCTCCCTTAAGTGAATGTGACTGACCTGACTAGGTTAAGGCATTGGCTTAAGCCGGTGGGAGAATTGGACCTGCCTCGCATGGGCCAGTAGGCCTGCTGCAGTGTTCCTTCTTTCTTATTTAAAGACTAGAAATAGTTTAAAAGAATATGCCTATTTAAACAAACCATGTAACTATGTACAGTCCCCATATATTAAGTCACTTCCTACAGCACAGGAAGCCACATAATTTTGTAATGTATCACAAATGTAGATGTGCAATACTGTATATAAAAAAATTGTATTGCAACATAATACTAGTACTGCATGATAATATCTGCATAGTATTTGTTTTAAAATACATGTATAATTATATTAGCTTTACACTATCTAATGCTACTGCCTTAACCAATGTACCCAGTAATGAAATGATTAGGAACTTAATTACAAAGATATGTGGTGAATCAAGAGTAAATCTGCACATAATCTCAGGAAATAATAGCCAGAACAGAGTATACTTACTACATTATTATTATTATTATTATGATAAAAAAGGAGCACTAAACCCACAAGGGTCAGAGTATACTACAAACTTTAACCACATTATAGAGCAAAAAACTAATGTGAACGACTTGGGAGTGTTCCTGTCAGAAGATCTCACCTTCAAGGATCACAACAGTGTCACTATCACATCTGTGAAGAAAATGATAGGATGGATAATGAGACCTTTCAAAAATGAGGGATGACAAGACAATGATGATCTTTTTTAAGTCACTTGTTCTCTCTAGACTGGAATACTACTGTTGTACACTAACAGCCCCATTCAAGGCAGGTGAAATCACAGATCTAGAGAATGCATGGAGTACTTTCATTGCATGTATATGTTCAGTCAAGCACCTTAATTAATTAGTACTGGGAATGTTTAAAGTCCCTTGACCTGTACTCCCTGGAACACAAGTGAGAAAGATATATGTACATCATAATCTACACCTGGAAAATCCTAGAGGGACTGGTCCCAAATCTGCACACAGAAATCACTTCCTATGAAAGCAAAAGACTAGCCAGATGATGCAACATACCCCCAGTGAAAAGCAGGAGTGCCATGAGTACACAGCAAGTGTCCAGGACCCAAAAATTTTCAACAGCCTCCCACCATACATAAGGGGAATTACCAACAGACCCCTGGCTGTCTTCAAGAAGGAACTGGACTATCGTTCATATGTTGGGCTCCATGCGGCCAGCAGTAAGCCAGGTTAATCAGGCCCTG
This sequence comes from Cherax destructor, assembly GCA_009830355.1. NCBI lineage: Eukaryota > Metazoa > Arthropoda > Malacostraca > Decapoda > Parastacidae > Cherax > Cherax destructor. Next base: position 35,631 of record WNWK01017543.1, on the reverse strand, counting down.
ATCCTCTGGAAGCCTGGTCAAGGACTTGACCAGGCAGCTTCCAGAACTACCTCTAGGTAGGTACTTCAAGGATCACCACTCTTAATTATCAATGAGACTGTAAATCTCAGGGTTCAGAGAAGTCATAGATTCTATTAAACAAAGGTAGTCCTCAAATTACTAACGATTCTTTTAAGAAATTCACTTTAACAAAGGAGACACATTGGGAGGCATTTGTATGACTGATTTGCTTTAGCACATGTATAATGCTACAACCTGAGCTGGGCTGTAGGTAGCAGGCAGCTCTTGTGCTTGTCTTCCTGGTCTAGACTCAGACACTCACTCCCCATCATTTGTTTTGGTGACCCACATGAAAGGTTATAGTTCACAACTCAGAAATTGGAAATGAAATTAGAAGTTTCTTTTCTCTGAATTTTTCACAACTCACATACGTATCAGTAATCGATGTTTATGCGAGAAGTGTGATTCACATTACAAGAGTTCATTGTATTAAGATTGTTAAGCATGCAACCCACTTGTTAAATAGGGACTGCACATATGCAAGTGCAACATAAGAAATGTGCTAGTAAAGAATGACCTTTGAACAACTAAGAAAGTTCAGGTGGCAAGAGTCTATAAACACATCACTAACATGAAAAACAGGCAACATCTTTGAGCCACACTCAAACTACTCTACTCACTTGCCTTGTGCAAACATACTTCAGAGAACCTGAGCCACAAGAAATTACAAGAACAATCACTGACAGTCATAATAACAAGAGCACTCATACTGCAAACAAAACAACCAACAACTTTATATTCTATATGAAAACTGAACCATTTTCCACACCCAAATAAGCATGCATTTATCAACAACATGATATAAATAATCCTACATAATGTCATTTAACACTAAGTACCTTATATGATAACGAGGAGACATGTATCATTATGGCTTCATTCTAAACTCTTTTTATCTACAAAAATATTATGTTTTAAATAGATTTTTAAAATATATGAACTCTACAACTTTTCATTTATATACAGCGTACATAAAGGCTTTTTAATAGGTTTTATATTTGGCACAGAGAATTTATGCATATATTTTAATAAGATTTTGAAATATTTAATAAAAAACTTACAGTAAGAGGGGGTATTCAACTTCTCATAAAATTTGCGATAGGCTTAAAATCACATTTTCAAACAAGTGTATCTTGAAATCAATTAATGAATTTAACATTACTTGCCCTATTATTTTTTCTCTCCACACACTGTTACTTCGACTCCCTACAAGCTTACTCTTAACTAATAATACAAAAAACCATAGTGTACAGATTCCATTTAACAACAAAATATACTTTCCATCTTTCAGCAAATAAAAGACTGAGGTATGATGAGGAATATACAGTAATATACTAAAATTGTGTATGTGATTTCTATGTCAAAAATAAATACTGTAATAGCTTATAAAGAGTTTCTGGAGCCATTTTGGTCTGCCTAAACTGCAGGTAGAGGAGCAACACTTAGGAACCACAATAAACTGACTAGAATAACACGCTGTATAAAATGTAATATTACCCACAAAATTGGCACATTTTTTCACAATGGTTGAAAGTTATATAAGAGGCGGGACCAAGAGCAATACATGTACCTCCTTTCCTACAAACTAAAATAGACATTTACATGCAGTGTACCTACCATACATCAAGTTCATTTGTCCAACTTTTTCACAATGCCTTATCAATACTTACCTTATCAAATGTTATAAGCTTCTTCTTGAATATAATAACAATTTTGTGTGTAAGACTTGCTTTAAAATAATGCATAATACCACACTAAGTACATGCTGTTACCTAAACACGTGTTGAATAATCCATACGAATTGAGCAATTACATATATTATATATTCCCTTAATTACTTTGTTTCAGATGAGAAGTTATAAATTTTGATACTGTATTTGATAATCATTTTAATATTTTCAGCTGAACCAAAACCATGTCTATTTTGAAGAACAAAACCTGACATCATCCTAACAAATGTGACAAATCACAAATATCAACCAGAGAGAATAAATTATAACTAAATATAAAAATTATATCCTGCTTACCTCATTAACAATTGTTTTTTTTTTTCAACACGCCGGCTGCCTCCCACTGAAGCAGGGTGACCCAAAAGAGAAAGAACACTTTCACAGACATATCCTTTTTAATAAACTATGGTAAATCTCTGGAAGACTAGAAATTCAGGGTGCAGAAAAGTTAGAGAGAAATTGAATCCCCTCAGGATGACAAAACACTACTCAAAACTGACATAGAACTATAAACAAAAAATGGGACAATAAGCAAACATTACCTGGTTGAAAACAAGACAGCAACAACAAAAATCTTAATTTTACCATTCATAGGATTTATAAAAACTCAAAACACAATTACAATATGATAGAAATAAACTGGCATAATAAAATAATGACTAATACTGTATATTTTAAAAAACAAACACTAAATAAAACTTAATAAATGTGTTCTGTTTTTTGCAAATTAAACTTTTATATTATTGAAAGTCCATGAGCAGGGTGACTTGTGAGTGTGTTCTTAAGTTAATGGAAGATATAAATAGCCAGGGATAACAAATTACTATTAAAAGGCAGTACATACTAATGCCCACACCAGCTGTGGTTATCAACAGTGGCTCCAGCTGTGGTGATCAACAGTGGCCCCAGCTGTGGTGGTCAACAGTGGCCCCAGCTGTGGTGGTCAACAGTGGCCCCAGCTGTGGTGGTCAACAGTGGCCCCAGCTGTGGCGGTCAACAGTGGCCCCAGCTGTAGTGGTCAACAGTGGCCCCAGCTGTAGTGGTCAACAGTGGCCCCACATCATACATTCCTCTAGTTAACACCAAATTACTCACTAAAAAAGGCCCACAATTTTAAGTGTGTCAGTGTTGAAAACTTATCTCAAGTTAGGTTCATCAGTAATTGTTTAACGAGACACCTCAAGTTGCACATTGTATGTGCTGGAATCTAGTAGATTCCAGGTAAATTTCCTAGGTTTCAATCTAACACTCTTACCTATCGTTGAAACATTAAACCATCCTTGGAATTAGCAGGTTAGGTTAGGTTAGGTAAGGTTCGTCAGGAAACAGGACAAATGTTTCCTGACGCGGGTCTTAGTCAGATGATGACCCGCCGTTGGAGCTTTTGGTCAGTGGAACCTCCTATTTAAAATCTGAATTAACAATTGACTGCAAGAATAGTTACCTATCTCTAACTTAGGTTATGGCAAGGGTGAATTAATAGGCAAAGATTGTCTTAACCTAAAAACTAGCAGCTCCATCCAAGTTCTATATAATATACACACTATATTACATATTTTATGAAAAAGAGGATAAATAAATATACAAGGTATGATATAGCACGTAAGGAAAGTAGTTTGTTGGATTATGTATTGGTGGATAAAAGGTTGATGGGTAGGCTTCAGGATGTACATGTTTATAGAGGGGCAACAGATATATCAGATCATTATTTGGTTGTAGCTACAGTTAGAGTAAAAGGTAGATGGGACCAAAAGAAAATGGCAACAGCAAGTAAGAGAGAGGTAAAAATGTATAAACTAAGGGAGGAGGAAGTTAGGGTGAGATATAAGCAACTATTGGCAGAAAGGTGCGATAGTGCAAGTATGAGTAGTGGGGGGGTTGAAGAGAGTTGGGATAGTTTTAAAAATGCAGTATTAGAATGTGGGGCAGAAGTTTGTGGCTATAGGAGGGTGGGTGCAGGAGGAAAGAGGAGTGAGTGGTGGAATGAAGAAGTAAAGGGTGTGATAAAAGAGAAAAAGGTAGCTTATGAGAGTTTTTACAAAACAGAAGTGTTAATAGAAGAGCAGAGTATATGGAGAGTAAAAGAAAGGTGAAGAGAGTGGTGAGAGAGTGCAAAAGAAGAGCGGATGAAAGAATGGGAGAGGCTCTGTCAAGAAATTTTGCTGAAAACAAGAAAAATTTTTGGAGTGAGATAAACAAGGTAAGAAAGCCTAGGGAACAAATGGATTTGTCAGTTAAAAACAGAGTAGGGGAGTTAGTAGATGGGGAGCTGGAGGTATTGGGTAGATGGCGGGAATATTTTGAGGAACTTTTAAATGTCGATGAAAAAAGGGAGGCGGTAATTTCATGTACTGGCCAGGGAGGTACAACATTGTTTAGGAGTGAAGAAGAGCAGGATGTGAGTGTGGGGGAGGTGCGTGAGGCATTACGTAGAATGAAAGGGGGTAAAGCAGCTGGAACTGACGGGATCATGACAGAAATGTTAAAAGCAGGGGGGGATATAGTGCTGGAGTGGTTGGTAATTTTGTTTAATAAATGTATGAAAGAGGGGAAGGTACCTAGGGATTGGCAGAGAGCATGTATAGTTCCTTTATATAAAGGGAAGGGGGATAAAAGAGTGTAAAAATTATAGGGGAATAAGTTTACTGAGTTCTCCATGGGGAAGTGGAATAGAATTCTTCCTCCGTAAGCCATGCGTGTCGTAAGAGGCGACTATAATGCTGGGAGCAAGGGGCTAGTAACCCCTTCTCCTGTATATATTACTAAATGTAAAAGGAGAAACTTTCGTTTTTCCTTTTGGGCCACCCTGCCTCGGTGGGAAACGGCCGACGTGTTGAAAGAAGAAGAAGTAGTTTACTGAGTATACCAGGTAAAGTGTATGGCAGGGTTATTATTGAAAGAATTAAGAGGTAAGACAGAGAGTAGGATTGCAGATGAGCAAGGAGGCTTTAGAGTGGGTAGGGGATGTGTAGATCAAGTGTTTACAGTGAAGTACAGTGGACCCCCGAGTTTCGTAAAAACTTCACTCCTGAAGTCTGCTCAAGTGCCATTACCGAACGAATTTACTCCCTTAAGGAAAAATTTCACGTAGGTTAGTCTATTTCAGACCCCCAAAAATACACTTTCACAAGAACTTACAAAATTATACTTACATAATTGCACGATTTCCGGGGTATTCGTTAACCGAGGGTCCACTGTATATATGTGAACAGTATTTAGATAAAGGTAGAGAAGTTTTTATTGCATTTATAGATTTAGAAAAGGCGAGGGAGAAACATGCAGAGAGGGTGTAGTAGGTAAGTTTGGGGTGCCAGGTGTAAATGATAATGGGAGCCCTTTGATTGAACTTTGTATAGAAAGGGGTTTAGTTATAGGTAATACATATTTTAAGAAAAAGAGGATAAATAAGTATACAAGATATGATGTAGGGCGTAATGACAGTAGTTTGTTGGACTATGTATTGGTAGATAAAAGACTGTTGAGTAGACTTCAGGATGTACATGTTTATAGAGGGGCTACAGATATATCAGATCACTTTTTAGTTATAGCTACAGTGGGAGTAAAAGGTAGATGGGATACAAGGAAAATAGAATCAGTAAGTAAAAGAGAGGTGAAGGTTTATAAACTAAAAGAGGAGGCAGTTAGGGTAAGATATAAACAACTATTGGAGGATAGATGGGCTAGTGAGAGTGTAGGCAATGGGGTCGAAAATGTATGGGGTAGATTTAAAAATGTAGTGTTAGAGTGTTCAGCAGAAGTTTGTGGTTACAGGCGAGTGGGTGCGGGAGGGAAGAGGAGCGATTGGTGGAATGATGATGTAAAGAGAGTAGTAAGGGAGAAAAAGTTAGCATATGAGAGGTTTTACAAAGTAGAAGTGATGCAAGGAGGGAAGAGTATATGGAGAGAAAAAGAGGGTTAAAAGAGTGGTGAAGCAATGTAAAAGAGAGCAGATGAGAGAGTGGGTGAGATGTTATCAGCAAATTTTGTTGAAAATAAGAAAAAGTTTTGGAATGAGATTAATAAGTTGAGGAAGCCTAGAGAACAAATGGATTTGACAGTTAAAAATAGGAGAGGAGAGTTATTAAATGGAGAGTTAGAGGTATCGGGAAGATGGAGAGAATATTTTGAGGATTTGTTAAATGTTGATGAAGACAGGAAGCTGTGATTTCGTGTGTAGGGCAAGGAGGAATAACATCTTGTAGGAGTGTGGAAGAGCCAGTTGTGGGTGTAGGGAAGTTCGTGAGGCAGTGGGTAGAATGAAAGGGGTAAGGCAGCTGGGATTGATGGGATAAAGATAGAAATGTTAAAAGCAGGTGGGGATATAATTTTGGAGTGGTTGGTGCTATTATTTAATAAATGTATGGAAGAGGTAAGGTACCTAGGGATTGGCAGAGAGCGTGTATTGTTCCTTTGTATAAAGGCAAAGGGACAAAAGAGAGTGCAAAAATTATAGGGGAATAAGTCTGTTGAGTGTACCTGGTAAAGTGTATGGTAGAGTTATTATTGAAAGAATTAAGAGTAAAACAGAAAGCAGGATAGCAGATGAACAAGGGGCTTTAGGAAAGGTAGGGGTGTGTAGACCAAGTGTTTACAGTGAAACATATAGGTGAACAGTATTTGGATAAGGGTAAAGATGTTTTGTGGCATTTATGGATTTGGAAAAGGCGTATGATAGGGTACATAGGGGGCAATGTGGCAGATGTTGCAGGTGTATGGAATAGGAGGAAGGTTACTGAAAGCAGTGAAGAGTTTTATGAGGATAGTGAGGCTCAGGTTAGAGTGTGTAGGAGGGAAGGGACTATTTCCCAGTAAAAGTGGGCCTTAGACAAGGATGTGTGATGTCACCGTGGTTGTTCAATATATTTATAGATGGGGTTGTAAGAGAAGTGAATGCGAGGGTCTTGGCAAGAGGTGTTGGGCTAAAAGATAAAGAAGCAAATACAAAGTGGGAGTTGTCACAGTTGCTTTTTGCTGATGACACTGTGCTTTGGGAGATTCTGAAGAGAAGCTGCAGAGGTTGGTGGATGAATTTGGTAGGGTGTGTAAAAGAAAATTGAAAGTGAATATAGGAAAGAGTAAGGTGATGAGGATAACAAAAAGAATAGGTGACGAAAGATTGGATATCAGATTGGAGGGAGAGAGTATGGAGGAGGTGAATGTATTCAGATATTTGGGAGTGGACATGTCGGCGGATGGGTCTATGAAGGATGAGGTGAATCATAGAATTGATGAGGGGAAAAGGGTGAGTGGAGCACTTCGGAGTCTGTGGAGACAAAGAACCTTGTCCATGGAAGTAAAGAGGGGAATGTATGAGAGTATAGTTATACCAACGCTCTTATATGGGTGTGAAGCATGGGTGATGAATGTTGCAACGAGGAGAAGGCTGGAGGCAGTGGAGATGTCATGTCTGAGGTCAATGTGTGGTGTGAATATAATGCAGAGAATTCGGAGTTTGGAAATTAGGAGGAGGTGCGGATCACCAAAACGATTGTCCAGAGAGCTGAGGAGGGGTTGTTGAGGTGGTTTGGACATGTAGAGAGAATGGAACGAGACAGAGTGACTTCGAGGTATAAATCTGTAGTGGAGGGAAGGCGGGTAGGGGTCGGCCTAGGAAAGGTTGGAGGGAGGGTAAAGGAAGTTTTGTGGCGAGGGCTTGGACTTCCAGCAAGCATGTGTGAGCGTATTTGATAGGAGTGAATGGAGGCATATGGTTTTAATACTTGACGTGCTGTTGGAGTGTGAGCAAAGTAACATTTATGAAGGATTCAGGAAACCGGCAGGCCGGACTTGAGTTCTGGAGATGGGAAGTACAGTGCCGGCACTCTGAAGGAGGGGTGTTAATGTTGCAGTTTTATAACTGTAGTGTAAAGCACCCTTCTGGCAAGACAGTGATGGAGTGAATGATGATGAAAGTTTTCTTTTCGGGCCACCCTGCCTTGGTGGGAATCGGCCGATGTGTTAAAAAAAAAAAAAAAAAAATATGATAGAGTGGATAGGGGAGCAATGTGGCAAATGTTGCCAGTGTATGGAATAGGTAGTAAGTTACTGAAGGCTGTAAAGAGTTTTTATGAGGATAGTGAGGCTCAGGTTAGGGTGTGTAGGAGAGAGGGAGATTACTTCCCGGTAAAAGTAGGTCTTAGACAGGGATGTGTAATGTCACCATGGTTGTTTAATATATTTATAGAAAGTATAGTGGTACCAACACTTTTATATGGGTGTGAAGCATGGGTTGCAAATGCTGCAGCGAGGAGGAGGCTGGAGGCAGTGGAGATGTCCTGTCTAAGGGCAATGTGTGGTGTAAATATTATGCAGAAAATTTGGAATGTGGAAATTAGGAGAAGGTGTGGAGTTACTAAAAGAATTTGTCAGAGGGCTGAAGAGGGGTTGTTGAGGTGGTTTGGTCATTTAGAGAGAATGGATCAAAGTAGAATGACTTGGAGAGCGTATAAATCTGTAGGGGAAGGAAGGCGGGGTAGGGGTCGTCCTAGAAAAGGTTGGAGGGAAGGGTAAAGGAGGTTTTGTGGGCGAGGGCTTGGACTTCCAGCAAGCATGTGTGAGCGTGTTAGATAGGAGTGAATGGAGACGAATGGTTTTTGGGACATGACGATCTGTTGGAGTGTGAGCAGGGTAACATTTTGTGAAGGGATTCAGGGAAACCAGTTAATTGATTTAGTTGGACTTGAGTCCTGGAAATGGGAAGTACAATGCCTGCACTTTAAAGGAGGGGTCTGAGATAGTGACAGCTGGGAGGGACTTTTCTCAGCTGTCGTATCTGAGCTCCTCTGCAAAGACAGTGATTATGTATGAGTGTGGTGAAAGTGTTGAATGATGATGAAAGTATTTTCTTTTTGGGGATTTTCTTTCTTTGGGTCACCCTGCCTCGGTGGGAGACGGCCGACTTGTTGAAAAAAAAAAAGATGGGGTTGTAAAAGAAGTAAATGCTAGGGTGTTGGGGAGAGGGGTTGGATTAAATTATGTTGAATTAAATGCAAAATGGGAGTTGACACAGTTACTTTTTGCTGATGATACTGTGCTTATGGGAGATTCTAAAGAAAAGTTGCAAAGGTTAGTGGACGAGTTTGGGAGAGTGTGTAAAGGTAGAAAGTTGAAAGTGAACATAGATAAGAGTAAGGTGATGAGGGTATCAAACGATTTAAATAAAGAAAAATTGGATATCACATTGGAGAGAGGGATTATGGAAGAAGTAAATGTTTTCAGATATTTGGGAGTTGACGTGTCAGCAGATGGGTTTATGAAGGATGAGGTTAACCATAGAATTGATGAAGGAAAAAAGGTGAGTGGTGCGTTGAGGTATCTGTGGAGACAAAAAACGTTATCCATGGAGGCAAAGAAGGGAATGTACGAAAGTATAGTGGTACCAACACTCTTATATGGGTGTGAAGCATGGGTTGCAAATGCTGCAGCGAGGAGGAGGCTGGAGGCAGTGGAGATGTCCTGTCTAAGGGCAATGTGTGGTGTAAATATTATGCAGAAAATTTGGAATGTGGAAATTAGGAGAAGGTGTGGAGTTACTAAAAGTATTTGTCAGAGGGCTGAAGAGGGGTTGTTGAGGTGGTTTGGTCATTTAGAGAGAATGGATCAAAGTAGAATGACTTGGAGAGCGTATAAATCTGTAGGGGAAGGAAGGCGGGGTAGGGGTCGTCCTAGAAAAGGTTGGAGGGAGGGGGTAAAGGAGGTTTTGTGGGCGAGGGGCTTGGACTTCCAGCAAGCATGTGGAGCGTGTTAGATAGGAGTGAATGGAGACGAATGGTTTTTGGGATCTGACGAGCTGTTGGAGTGTGAGCAGGGTAACATTGTGTGAAGGGATTCAGGGAAACCAGTTAATTGATTTAGTTGGACTTAAGTCCTGGAAATGGGAAGTACAATGCCTGCACTTTAAAGGAGGGGTCTGGGATAGTGACAGCTGGGAGGGACTATTCTCAGCTGTCGTATCTGAGCGCCTCTGCAAAGACAGTGATTATGTATGAGTGTGGTGAAAGTGTTGAATGATGATGAAAGTATTTTCTTTTTGGGGATTTTCTTTCTTTTTGGGTCACCCTGCCTTGGTGGGAGACGGCCGACTTGTTGGGGAAAAAAAAAAAAATCAATAGTATTGAATATGTGAAATCATATTCATCTTTGGATTTAATGATATTGTTTTTGTATGTGTTGTGAGTATCATACAGCATGAATATTATGGAGCACAGAAATTAAGAGGCAATGTAGGGTGACCAAGGGTAAGTCAGAGAGCCGAGGAAGTTGTTAAGGTGGTTAGGGCAGGTAGAGAAGATGAACAGGGCTAGGTCGATGAAGAGGCTTTATAAATCTAGGATAGAAGGGGGAGGGGGTCATCTCAGGAATGGTCAAAGAAGGGAGGTACAAAAAACTTTTGAGTTGCAGGGGCTTGAGTTTCCAGCATGCTTTGTGTGAGCATGTTAAATACAGTAGATTCCTGGGCTATTCTGCCACTCTTTCTTTAAATCTTCATCTAGAAATGAATGCAATTAATCTCAAAGATGAATCTGGATTTTTTTTTTTAACTTTTGTCTTGTAATATCCTGCCACACATTACTCACCTCATACATCTTCATCAACACACTAACAAAATATAATTCACAATTGCGGTCACTAGTTACACAAATGATGCAACAATGAATACAAGTTACTGAAGTTCAATCCTAATCTAGAACAATATGTATTAACAGTAAAATCTTTTCTTTCATAGTGTAAATCACTGATTACTGTAGTAGTATTTTAAATGACTTTTAAATATAAAGAATTATTTTGCCTGTATGTTACTTCTGGCTATAAACCTCTGTGAATTAAGCTAAAGGGGATCTGCAAGAAAAATACAGTTGGAACACACTGATTGAAATGCCATCAGAATACCACTGTATTACAAATATATTTCAGGAAAACTAATATCAAACCTAATTTTGCAAATATGATTTATATAAAAATAAGTTCTGAGGCAAGAAAATGTTAATTCCTCAACATTTGTAGTTATTAAATGATGTAGCAAAGTGTGTAAAGTGGTAATAGATTATTTCTTATAAAATAATAACATACAAGGTTGACACACCAAAAAAAATGCTTCAACCTTGAAACAAGTTGTTTTGACCCTGTATAAAAAATAAATAAAATACAAGGCGATAATTATTACATTTTCTTCAGTTTTTAAAAATTTATAAATGCCTTCTTTACTTCAGCTTTTTAATTTTATACAATGATTCTACTAGTCTTTGACTAGCTCTCCATTACAACCCTCGGGGACAATATTCTCTCCATCCACGACTACCTCCTTGGTCTTGACATAGCGCATCTTGGTGTGTTCATCAATTATTGCTGTTGCTCGGCTCTTCTTCAGCTTGTGTTCTGCCTGATAAGGAAAAATGTAGTACTGTAGTAGAGCCACAATGTACACAGCAAACGAGTTTACTTACCCATGGTAGCACGGGCATGTGTGTGGTAAACTGTACCAGTCTTATGGCCAGTTACAAGCAAGTTTTAAGAGTACAAATAAAAATTTGTACTCTTAAAACAGTATGCAAGTGATACAGATTTTGTGAGAAGCCTATAATATGCACAGCATTATGGGAATACACATACAGTGGACCCCCGAGTTTCGGTCATAATTCTTTCCAGAAGGCTGCTCAAGTGCCATTACCGAACGAATTTGCTCCCTTAAGGAATAATGTCAAGTAGGTTAGTCCATTTCAGACCCCCAAAAATACACTTACAAAAGCACTTACAATAATACACTTACATAACTGTTCAAGTTTTGAGGTGACCAAAATTCGGGGATCCACTGTACTTTACTTTAAAATAAAAAAAACTAATATAAAATGCATGGTTTTGAAGCTATTTAAGCTTGTGTGTTGAGTACAAGGCATTGACAGGTAAGATCTGGTCACAGCTCAAGTGAAAACATCCAGTTGATAGCCAAGAGTGTCAAGAAATGAAAAATGGGACAGAATTAAAGACTGACATGGAATACATCGTGTCTGTGTGTATGTGTTTGTGTGCATCTCTATGCCCATGTCTGTGTATCTGTATCTGCCTGTTTGCATCTGTGTCTGTGTGTACATTATGTATATAGCCTACTCTACTGACCTTGCCGACGATGAGGTTGACATACTGGGCGAAGCCGTGCATCATGATTAAAAGACCATGGTATATGTAGCCTATGGAATGCCAGTAATGCAGTGTAGTGTCCACACGCAGCAGCAGGAAAGCCATGCCCATGTAAGCGAAGTTCTGCATCTTGATGAACCAGGCAAACCAGTCGTAGGCATACTTGCCCTGAAATATTGATTCAACATAGTTTTTTCTCTATATACAGTAGACCCTCATTTAGCACGACTTTATGTTGCGCGTTTTGGGTATTACGCGATTGAAGAATTGCGGCACATTTTTATCTAACACGACGTAAACCTTATATTACGCGATTCGCTGGAGGGGAAAATTTTGAGCCCGGTCGCCTGCAGTAGGGTTTAAAACCCTTGAGTCAGTGGGGGTCGTACTAAGGGTAGCTATGAGCCACAACAAGTGTTTAATGCTGACGAGACAAGTGTTTTCTGGAAGAAAATGCCAACATGAACTTATATCAGTCAGCAAGAGAAAAGTGCACCAGGCTTCAAGACAGCAAAGGATCGCTTCACCTTGCTCCTTTTGGGTAATGCATCAGGTGATTTCAAGTGTAAGCCCATGGTTATTTACGCTGTAAGAATCCTCATGCTTTGAGGAAAAGGGAATTTGTTTTTCCTTCGCAAAAGTAAGTTTATTCAGGTATACAGAGATAGTTACATTGATTATCATACATAGCAGCATATGTGTAGAGAACCTAGGATAACCCAAAGTGTTATCCTAGAGAACCTAGGATAACCCAGTGTTATCTAGAGAACCTAGGATAACCAGTGTTATCCTAGAGAACCTAGGATAACCCAGTGTTATCCCAGAGAACCTAGGATAACCCAGTGTTATCCTAGAGAACCTAGGATAACCCAAAGTTTGGGTTATCCTAGGTTCTCTACACATATGCTGCTATGTATGATAATCTTTGTAACTGTATCTGTGTATACCTGAATAAACCTACTACAGTTTGCAGGAGAAAAGCAACCATTCCCTCAAGCGGCCGGTGCTAATGTTGTGGAACAGTTGGGGAGACCACCCGCCTTCCCAGGCTACCCCTCCCCCAACAACACCCAACCATCCCAGCATTCATATTCCATACGCGTCAAGCCAGCTGTGTTTGTCAAGAATAAAAGAGTGAATTGTGTTTTGATCTTTAAATTACTATATCTTGTATCTGCCAAGCAATCATGTCACCCAGTAGGCATACCAGTGTTGCTCAAAGTGGCAAGAAAATGTTTAAGCATTTATTAAGTCTTAGAATTAACAAAGAAAAAGATATTAGACAAGACATAACCTGTGGCTGTAATGAAGTGTTACTTTGTACACATAAAAAGATGTAAACATAAGTTTGTGTGACTAACTTACTGACTGACTGGACTGACTTACTGAATGACTTGACTTACTGAATGACTTGACTGACTGAATGACTTGACTGACTGAATGACTTGACTGACTGAATGACTTGACTGACTGAATGACTTGACTGACTGACTTACTGAATGACTTGACTGACTGACTGACTGACTTACTGAATGACTTGACTGACTGACTGACTGACTTACTGAATGACTTGACTGACTGACTTACTGAATGATTTGACTGACTGACTTACTGAATGACTTGACTTACTGAATGTCTTGACTGACTTACTGAATGTCTTGACTGACTTACTGAATGACTTGACTTACTGAATGTCTTGACTGACTTACTGAATGTCTTGACTGACTTACTGAATGTCTTGACTGACTTACTGAATGTCTTGACTGACTTACTGAATGTCTTGACTGACTTACTGAATGTCTTGACTGACTTACTGAATGTCTTGACTGACTTACTGAATGTCTTGACTGACTTACTGAATGTCTTGACTGACTTACTGAATGTCTTGACTGACTTACTGAATGTCTTGACATACTTACTGAATGTCTTGACTGACTTAATGAATGACTTGACTGACTTACTGAATGACTTTATTAAAGTTAGAGACACTCAGTACAACTATCGACTTCAGTTCCAGAACCTCTACTATCCACCTCAGCCCAGTAGGGCCACAGCATAACTCTCCATTCTCTTCACAATCATCCACAAACATCAGCACCCACAATTTAAGGTAAATACTATTATTTCTGTTACATTTGTAGTCTTAAGCAGTAAACACAACATAATACATCACGATAATGAACTACAATTACATATTCTCTTTTATATTTGTAAGATCTGTTGGTCTAAAAAAAACTTGTTTGGCTTTTTGGGGACTCTCAGGACTGTAACCCTATTTTTCCCATAAGTTCTTTTAATTATCTAACACGATTTTACCTAACACGATGTTTTCAGGACCGTAACTACCGTGCTAAATGAGGGTCTACTGTACTATATATTTTCCACTTCTATTCCCTACCCATCATCACATGTTGTCTTCCACTTATTATTCATTCATTATTCATTACATAGGCTCTCACATGATGCTGGAGTATAAAAGTGGCTCTTACACTATCTGTTAACTACTAATTATACAAAAATGAAGTGTCAAAATTGACTTGGTCAAATCTCTTACAACATCCTTAATCTTATCTTTAATAGGCTTTTTCTTAAGTTTCATACTAGGTGCCAAGAAGAAAAATTAGTTCTCCAGTAGTTATTATTGTCGTTAATTTTTACACTATGCTTTTGACACTTCATCTTTATTTTTTCTTAGGTACATCTACATTCTAAACTACAACATTTTCTGCCAAAACCGTTTACGTACAGAATCTCCGAGTCTCCTCCTGACGAGGCGGTCAAAGTAGTCTTCCACAGCCAGGATAAACGGCACAGTCAACATGGAGAGGTAATAACCTGGGTACACTCCATGCCAATATGCAGAAGCCAGCATTGTCAGTGCCTCCCTGTTGAGATTTAATTGCTTATGATTCATAAGTGTTAGATTAGAGTGAATGCAGAAAAGCAGCTCACTGGGTATTTGAACTGTGATTGATGTCGTGCGCTTCTTCAAAGACAGCTAGAAGTGAGTGATGGTAAAAGTGTTGTCTCCTTTGGGTAACCCTACCTTGGTGGGAAAAGGCTTATAAATAAATAAATAACCTAGGTAGTAAGTTGGTAGACAACAACTGCACAGGGAGGTACAGTGTACCCCCAGTGTTCGTAATTTATTTGTTCCAGAATGCTGTTCAAGTGCCGTTACCAAACAAATTTGTTCCCATAAGGAATAATGTAAATTAGACTAGTCCTTTTAGACCCCCAAATATGCACTTACAAAAATACAATTACATAATTGTTCGAGTTTGGAGCAGTACGAACACCGGAGTCCACTGTACTACCGTCCTGCCAAGTGAGTGTACAACAGAAGCTTGTAATTGTTTTACATGATGAAAGGATTACTGGTGTCTTTTTTCTGTCTCATAAACATGCAACATTTCAGGTATGTCTTGCTACTTCTATTTACATTTAGGTCACACTACACATGCATGTAGAAGCATATACAGTGGACCCCCGGTTTACGTCATTTTTTCGTTCAAGAATGCTGTTCAAGTGCCATTACCGAACGAATTTATTCCCATAAGGAATAATGTAAATTAGACTAGTCCTTTTAGACCCCCAAAACTACACTTACAAAAATAAACTTACATAAAAGGGCGAGTTTGGAGACCATCGTAAACCGGGGGTCCACTGTATATATACACACACCCTTCTGGGTTTTCTTCTATTTTTCTTACTAGTTCTTGTTCTTGTTTATTTCCTCTTATCTCCATGGGAAAGTGGAACAGAATTCTTCCTCCGTAAGCCATACGTGTTAATCTATGCCAAGAAGAATTCAGGATGTTCTGGCAACAAAGGGGAGGCCCTACCCAAAATATACATTGAGTGTATATTTTGCAACGAGAAATGTTTTCAGAGGTTTTATAATAGAGATACGTATATGCTTTAAAAACTACAGTGGACCCCCGAGTATCGTAAAAACTTCATTCCAGAATCCTGCTCAAGTGCCATTACTGAACGAATTTACTCCCTTAAGAAAAATACACTTCCACAAGCACTTACAATACAGTGGACCCCCGAGTTTCGTAAAAACTTCACTCCTGAAGTCTGCTCAAGTGCCATTACCGAACGAATTTACTCCCTTATTGAAAAATTTCACGTAGGTTAGTCTATTTCAGACCCCCAAAAATACACTTCCACAAGAACTTACAAAATTATACTTACATAATTGCACGATTTCCGGGGTATTCGTTAACCGAGGGTCCACTGTATTATACTTACATAATTGTACGATTTCCGGGGTGTACGTAACTTGGGGGTCCACTGTATACACATTAACTAGTAATAACATAAATGAATTCACAACCTTGATATAGCAATTAAAAACTACACAGATTTAACAATCAGTAATATTATTAGTGATTTCATAATGGTTATATTGAGTACTTCTTCACAGAATAAAAACAAAGAGTCCACCCACCTAACTGGCCTGGCCAGTTTGAGACGTTTGTATACATTGCTGGCAAGCCAGAACTGCACAGTCATGTTCCAGCAACGCATGCCAGCACGAACAGTTGGGGTGAAGTCTGCTCCAAACTCATCAATATTATGGATAGTTTCAAAGTTATATTCAACTTTAGCTGACTCTTTCTCAGATCTGCAATGTTCAATGCCTCCCTTCAATTTTTGTTGTTAAAAACTGAATAAATTATGCTGTACATATCAAACTATTTTTCAAACATGATTTTACAGTTAGTACATATGATATTTCATGTTGGAAATCAAAACAATAAAAATACAGTTTTCCAGTTAGTACAGCTGAAAAAAAGCAAGGGCAAAAAAAAAAAAAAAAGCCCCAAATATTTTCTGGAGAAGCAACCACTCCTTCTGCTACCCCCTCTTTCCCCTAGTTATGCCACTGATGCCCAATGCTGCTCTGAAAAAATTGCTAGGTCACACTGAGAGTCCAACAATGCTTTGATATTCCTACTCTTTCTACTCTACTATCTTTAATGTAAATTATCTTTATACATATATTTTAAGTGAAACTGATTTATTGCACTGATTGTACCTTCCTTCTTGTGTCTTATGTTCTCAACCTTCACCTCTAACTCTTTCCCTCTAAAGTTAGCCTTGCCCATGAAATGCAGTGTTGAATGACCCACATGGTTTTAGATTTAACCTTTTGGGGGTCCCAAGGCCCTTTCCAAAACTCGTTCTCAGGGTCGCAAATTTTTTGGAAAAAAAAAAAATTATTTTTCTTATGAAATGATAGTGAATCTTTTTCCGATCATAACGCCACCAAAATTATGAAATTTGATGGAAAATTAACAGAATTATGCTCTCGTGAAGTTAGCGGTATCAATGACATTTACGCATCGGCGATTTCGCCCACTTTGAGCCCTATTTTCGGCAAATTCCAATGTTTCAGTCCACTAAAATTATAGCTATTTCGCTAGAATTCCATTTGTTCTATCAATTGAGTATAAGAAACAGCCAATTTACCAATTTCAACTACCCAATAAGGTGGTCAGAAATTGGCAATTTGGCCAATTTCACACAAATTTCAAAAGATGCTAATTTCAAAATAGGGTCCAGAATAAACAAGACAGACATTCCTGGAACTAAAATAACATCTTCTCTGTTCATTAGTCACGTCTCCAGGCCCCTCTTACATTATTTTTGCTTTCCATTTTGAATTTTTATTCTCACAAAAAAATAGAAGATTTACTGTTATGTATACAACTGCATCATTGTAAAAATGGTATAAATAATATCAGTGCACTTGTGCAAGAATATTAGACTACCCAGTTGATGTGTATTGGACACATGGCGTGATTTGTTTACTCTTGAACATCAGCAAAAATCAAACATTTTCGACTCCGTTTCAAGGTACAGTGGTCTTTCATGGGAAATCACCCTTATGTAATTTATTTTAAATGCTTTTGTAATTAATTTTGGTTAAGAGTCTATTTTACAAATTTCTAAGTAATTCGTATGGCAGACAGCATTCAATGAAATTCAACGCCACTGTACTTGTCATCGTGAAACCAGTCAAAATTATCTCTATTTCTGTAATATATCATCCATTCTATCGAATGAGACTAAGGAAACGAGTATACAAGCATAAATACTATACGTAAATAGACTGCAAATTCGCTGTTTTAAAGCAAAAACACGTTCAGTTTTTTTTCCTTATTATGCGCTGTGTGGTGCAGGATTTTTTTTATACTGCGCACACTGACCGCACAGACCCATTCTCTCACATCTAGGCCTACCAGTCTGTTTCCACTTGATCTGAGGGTGCTAGAATTTAGGCGTACTAGTACCACGAAAACCCTGGTGCGTAAGCCGTACTAGTACGGCCGAAACCCCGAAAGTGTTAAATAGAAGTTAAATCATACATGCGAGTGCTGGATCCTGAGAGTATTTTTTTAATTGTAACAAGCTATAAGCTGGATCAATTGTAGTTATATTCCTGACTTAACAGGCTTAGGTGAACCTCCTTTAAGGTCAACAGCCATAACATTAGCCTACTGTGCACACTATTAGATTTAGACAGAAAACTACTCAACATAGTTGTAGGCAAACCACCACTCACCTTCCTTCGAGTGCCTCATATATGCTAGGGCCACGACCAGGTTTGGGCTCACATGCTACTGGGTATGCTCCAAGCCCTGCCATGATGCACACACACTCAGAGAGGACAAAGCCAGCATATATGCGCATGCGGAAGTTGAAGAACACTGGAGTCATGTACCATATACGATAGAAAAAGCCATAATCTTTGAAGATCACCTCATCTTCAGCAAACTGTAAGTGCAATTTTATCTTAATTGTTAGGTCAGTGAAGAGGTACCAATTGTTTTTTCTATGAAGCTTGTAATTACTGTACCTAATGGTAATTACTCTAATCATTAGAGTTTGTGGGGTTCAGCATGATCTCTTGATGCTGCTTCATGACCGACAAGCGAGTCCTGTTATATTTATTTTTGACCCCCTATATAAAGTCTACTTCCACCATGTCATTGCTCAGCTCATTTCACATCTTTAGCATTCATAGGTTGAAGAAGTGCTTTCTGGTATCCCTATGACTCGATTAGATATACCATTTTATACCTTGATCCCTTATTCTTGCAGCACCCCTCAAAGAGAGTCTATCCTTGTCTATCATGTCTATGCTACATAATATTTTATGTCATGATCACTTATCTCTCGTTTTCTTTGCTCCACCAATAACAAATCCTGATCTTATATTCGTTCGTTGTAGTTAGTCTTGTATAAATCTCACTGTACATTTGAAATCTCAAAATACAGTACTTTTTATAACACAAAAATATGGCAAAGTAAGCAGTTAACAGAAAGTGAGGATGATCTCGATTTTATTAAAAAAACTTACTGACAGAGGAAAGAAGTAATCAGAGGCTAGGAATGCAGTTCCATACAGTGGCACCACCCATATTCTACGCAGCGTCGCTTGTAAGCAATCCAGTCCATTGCTGACGGGTGACCCTTGCAACATATCTTCATACACTCTGTATTTATAATATGGACCTGGCCAAAATTTGTTGTAGTTAATAATTTATCAGAAATATGAAGAAACAAAATCCCAAGTAGTGTATTTCAAACTGTAATATGAAAATCAAGAAAAACACAGCCATTTGGATAATCTCTAAATACATATACAATACCTGTGAGGACACCAACATAGCAGAAAGCATAATGAAAGATGTCCATTGGAGTTGGGTCAACCTCCTCATATTTCAACTCCAATTCCAGCTGTGCTCTCTTCTCTTCATCATCGTTTTTCTTTGCTTCTCCACGTTTTCTCCAAGTATCATGAACTTCAAAGCACACACCAATCAACTGTGAGATTAAATTTTATGAATTGCTAAAGAGCAACATCTGCATTTGTTTTGTGCAAAACTATACAGTACAGTATTACAAAGTAACATGACATTTTCTTCGGAAGTTTGCAAGTATATAGCTCTATAGTTTAATTTTCATTTTAACTCATCATATTTAATACAGTGTCTATCCTTTTCCTATTTAGGTCATTTTTGCTCATCACACAAAACATATACTTATTATTATTTTTAATACTCTAGCCATCTCCCACTGAGATAGGGTGACCCGATAAAAAAAAAAAAACAGTCACTCATTCAATCACTGTCTTGCCAGAAGGGCAATGACATCACAGTTCAGATGATCCTCCAAACTGCAACATAGCCACCCCTCCTTCAGAGAGCAGGCATTGTACTTCCCAACTCCAGGACTTAAGTTCAGCTAATTGGTTTCCTACAATCCTTTCATGTTACCTTACTCACATTACAACAGTACATCAAATCATAAAAACCACTTGCCTTCACTCACTCCTATCTATGATGGTCACACAAGCCTGTTGGATGCCCCAGGCCCTAGCACTCAAAACCTCCTCTGCCCCTCCCTCCAACCTTCCCTAAGCTGACCCCTATCCTTCCTTCCCTCAACCCCAGATTTATACACCCTCCTAGTCCTATTTTTCTCCATCCTCTCTAAATATCCAAACCACCTCAACAACCGCCTCCTCAGCCCTCTGAATAATACTTTTGGTAACTCCATACCTCTTCCTACTCTCCTAACTGTGAATTCTCTGCATAATATTCACACCACACATTGCCCCTCAACACATCTCTACTGCCCTCCAGCCTTCTCCTTGCTGTAACATTCAAAACTAATGCTTCACACTCATACAACAGTGTTGGTACAACTATACTCTGGTACATTTCCCTTTCTGCCACCATAGATAAAATTCTTTGTCTCCAAAGATGACTCAATGCGTCACCCAACTTTTTTCCCCTTTGTCAATTCTATGGTTCACTGGATCTCTTAAGAGCTAAATCCATAATGGTTAACAAAACATATTACAATTGTAATTTTGTTTGCAAAAGTTACATTATTAGATGTGAGGTATAAAAATTTATAACAACTAGAGTTAAGGCCTTGTTACACAGTGTTAGGAGCAAGCATAAAAGTATAAACTGCATTTTTTTTTTATTAGACAATTATTAAAGCATCAGGTACATAGTAATGTGCAGGATATGGAATAGCATATGGTGCTGGATACAGTGGTACCCCGACTTACGATATTTTTTCATTCCAGAATGCTGTTCAAGTGCCATTACCAAACGAATTTATCTCCATAAGAAATGATGTAAAATAGACTAGTCCTTTTAGACCCCCAAAATTACACTTACAAAAGCATTTAAAAAAATCAACTTACATAAAAGGGTGTGTTTGGGGACCATCGTAAGTCGGGGTACCACTGTATATAATATATAACAAGTCTGACTTATCCGACTTCATTGCCAATGTCAAAACTGTGTCCACATATATTACTATGTGTGTGTGTGCCATATGCCATCCTGAAAGTTAGTTATTCCCAAGTAATAGTAACTTCAGCTCTGCTGGAGCAAAACCTTTGAAGCTCCCATAGATGATGAACCTTTAATGGATTACTTGATGATATCCTCATTGCTATACCAAAGTCTCCCAGCTCAGGCTGAAAGACTTTCAATACTGTATGAAATCCACCCTGTGTGATGGAATATGACAGGGCTAGTTTTTGTTCCCACTATGTTATTATCACATAAATAAGGTAGTAGCATACTGGTGATGTATACAATTTGCTAAGTTAAAAAGAAAGTGAAAAGAATAATAGTGTTATCACCTGGATGATAAGAAGGGTACAATATCATCTGGGTAATAAGAAGGGTACAATATCATCTGGGTAATAAGAAGGGTACAATATCATCTGGGTAATAAGAAGGGTAAAATATCATCTGGGTAATAAGAAGGGTAAAATATCATCTGGGTAATAAGAAGGGTAAAATATCATCTGGGTAATAAGAAGGGTAAAATTTCATCTGGGTAATAAGAAGAGTACAATATCATCTGGGTAATAAGAAGGGTACAATATCATCTGGGTAATAAGAAGGGTACAATATCAACTGGGTAATAAGAAGGGTACAATATCAACTGGGTAATAAGAAGGGTACAATATCAACTGGGTAATAAGAAGGGTACAATATCACTTGAGTGGTAAGAAGGGTAAGTATTTTCACCTGAATAATGTTAAATAATAAAAATAACAAGACTACTATACTGATAACAAAGCAATGCTTTGTAATTTGTACAGTTTAAAATTAATAAGGAAATTTATAAATGATCTGAATAATCACTATAACGTCGAATAATCGCCAGTAATAATCTGAATAATCACTCTAGCGTCGAATAATCGCCAGAGGGGATAAGACGGGAGTAAGACGGAGAGCAGGATAGCAGATGAACAAGAGGGCTTTAGGAAAGGTAGGGGGTGTGTAGACCAAGTGTTTACAGTGAAACATATAGGTGAACAGTATTTAGATAAGGGTAAAGAGGTTTTTGTGGCATTTATGGATTTGGAAAAGGCATATGATAGGGTGGATATTGCGGCAATGTGGCAGATGTTGCAGGTGTATGGAATAGGAGGTAGGTTACTGAAAGCAGTGAAGAGTTTTTATGAGGATAGTGAGGCTCAGGTTAGAGTGTGTAGGAGAGAGGGAGATTATTTCCCAGTAAAAGTAGGCCTTAGACAAGGATGTGTGATGTCACTGTGGTTGTTCAATATATTTATAGATGGGGTTGTAAGAGAAGTGAATGCGAGGGTCTTGGCAAGAGGTGTGGGGTTAAAAGACAAAGAATCAAATGCAAAGTGGGAGTTGTCACAGTTGCTTTTTGCTGATGACACTGTGCTTTGGGAGATTCTGAAGAGAAGTTGCAGAGGTTGGTGGATGAATTTGGTAGGGTATGTAAAAGAAGAAAATTGAAAGTGAATATAGGAAAGAGTAAGGTGATGAGGATAACAAAAAGATTAGGTGACGAAAGATTGGATATCAGATTGGAGGGAGAGAGTATGGAGGTAAATGTATTCAGATATTTGGGAGTGGACATGTCAGCAGATGGGTCTATGAAGGATGAGGTGAATCATAGAATTGATGAGGGTAAAAGGGTGAGTGGTGCACTTCGGAGTCTGTGGAGACAAAGAACTTTGTCCATGGAAGTAAAGAGGAGAATGTATGAGAGTATAGTTATACCAACACTTATATGGGTGTGAAGCATGGGTG
Organism: Cherax destructor; assembly: GCA_009830355.1. NCBI lineage: Eukaryota > Metazoa > Arthropoda > Malacostraca > Decapoda > Parastacidae > Cherax > Cherax destructor. The sequence continues at coordinate 12,587 of WNWK01017543.1, read as the reverse complement.
ATGAATGTTGCAACAAGGAGAAGGCTGGAGGCAGTGGAGATGTCATGTCTGAGGTCAATGTGTGGTGTGAATATAATGCAGAGAATTCAGAGTTTGGAAATTAGGAGGAGGTGCAGGATTACCAAAACTATTATCCAGAGGGCTGAGGAGGGGTTGTTGAGGTGGTTCGGACATGTAGAGAGAATGGAACGAAACAGAATGACTTTAAGTGTATAAATCTGTAGTGGAGGGAAGGTGGGGTAGGGGTCGGCCATGGAAAGGTTGGAGGGAGGGGGTAAAAGAGGTTTTGTGTGCGAGGGGCTTGGATTTCCAGCAAGCATAAGATGCGTGAGCGTATTTGATAGGAGTGAATGGAGACAAATGGTTTTTAATACTTGACGTGCTGTTGGAGTGTGAGCAAAGTAACATTTATGAAGGGATTCAGGGAAACCAGCAGGCCGAACTTGAGTCCTGGATATAAGTATTGCAGTGTCTGCACTCTGAAGGAGGGGTGTTAATGTTGCAGTTTTATAACTGTAGTGTAAAGCACCCCTCTGGCAAGACAGTGATGGAGTGAATGATGAAAGTTTTTCTTTTTCGGGCCACCCTGCCTTGGTGGGAATCGGCCGATGTGTTAATAAAAAAATAAAATAATTCAATTTCTCGTTCAATTTTTCTACAAATGTTTCACAACCCTATAAACTATATTTAAACAGTCTCAACTTAACACTCAGTAACATCTGGTGTTGATTTCTTTCAAGATTTCACATTTAATTGAGGTCTCTTCCCTAGGACGTAACCCACAAAAGCTGACTGACTCCTAAATACGCTACAGTATCTTTACTACAAGATGTACATGGGCAGCAGGTGTAAGACACCCCACAAATGCAAGTCCTTTATTTGAAAGCCAAAGGTTCTTATCACTGAGCTACAGGTCACTTGCACTAGGATGCTGTTTCCAAGGTCATTTACTAAAGATACAGAACTCCTTACCCTAGTAGCAATCATTAATTTTAATTTAATAATTTCCTGACCAACAAGATAAATGCAATTTTTATCCAGTATTTTCACCAACCCACACAGGAACATGATTATATTTATCTAAAAGATCATTATTAACATGAAATGCTAGTTACATGGAGGTCATTCATTTCATGGAGTGGTTTTGATTAGATTCTCCATCTGCTATCACATACAGTGGTCCCCCGCCTAACGAGCAAAATTCATTCCAGAAGCCTGCTCAAGTGCCATTACCGAATGAATTTACTTCCTTAAGAAATAATGTCACGTAGGTTAGTCTATTTCAGACCCCCAAAAATACACTTCCACAAGCACTTACAATATTATACTTACATAATTGTATGATTTCCGGGGTGCTCGTTAGGTGGGGGACCACTGTACTTTAATAGCTACACCTCTGCTGAAGAAAACCTAAATTTTGAATAAAGTCGTAAAAGTATTAATTATTATAATCATGGGGGAGCGCTAAACCCGTAGGAATTATACAGCACCTGTGGGGGGGGATGGAAGGTATTCAGACTCAATTCAGGGAACTGGAGTGCAGATCCAATTCCCTAGATCAAGAGCCCCTCACCAGCATAAAAGTATTAAAGGTTCAAGAAAACATGTACCTTAAGTGTAATCATCATCTGCACTGCATTGGTATGTGCCGGGGCTGCCTCCAAGCCAAGGTAATGGCAAATGCGGAAAAACAACAAATATGAAAAGCTCCACCAAAAGCTGACAACATGGCACAAACTGTGGACATAAGATATAACCTAATATCAGTGTGAGTTCTTTGACAAAATAAATACGTATTGGTGAATAAATTGAGCACATTCATTACATAAGTGCATGTGAGAATATGGGCGAGAGGAAAACTAAGATTATCTTTATAGCTGAGTCCTAATTTAAGTCTACCAGAAATGTTGTACATACCTCGGGGCCTTTTTAATCTGTACACAAACAGTTAACTCATACATTGTAATATGTACAGTATGTGTATTATAAAAAAAAATTAACTGCAGTGAAGCTGACAGATTAAAAACAGCAATATGAAGACAGAGGGCATAGCATCCTAGGAAGTACAGTATTTATGAAGGGAAGAAATGTAAATGAAAATTATGATTAATGGTATAATAGGAAAAAATATAATGGTAGAAAAGGCAATATTAATCAGAATTTAGGGAACAAATGAATTAACAAGTACTGTATGCAAAGAATATAAATTTGCCTTAACAGCAATTTTTCTTACAGTACAGTATTGTGTTTAGATCTACAGTACCTGAAGTATGACATACTGTAATATGGGATTTGCAAAACAACTACAGTATCTCGTGCTACAGTGGTAGTGTGTTTAATGTCCAAGAGGACCCAGGTTGAATCTTGGACAAGGTGAAATGTGCAAACAAGTCTTCTAACATTTACTGCCTCTGTTACCTAACAGTAAATACAGTACCTGGGAGTTTAGTCGAAAACTATGTTGCATCTTGGGAAAGCACATAAAAAAAAGGGACCCCAATGGAAATAAGCCATACTGATTGGCTATACTGGATTATCTTACATTACTAACTCTCTGGGGGTTAATAATCCATATAAATTCTTCATAATTTTTAACCTTAATCATCTGAAAAAGGATATGTAACACCTGGTATACCTTTGGGCTATCTTGGTACATTAGAACAATAATCCATCTCAACACTAACAAAAAAAAATAGAAAATAGGACCTCAATGGAAATAAGTCACTCTGTCTGACTTTTTTGGGTTATCCTAGGTTCTCTACACATATGCTGCTATGCATGATAATCTATGTAACTGTATTTGTGTATACCTGAATAAACATACTTACTTAAAATAAGTTTCCAATGAACATACATACTTTATATATACCAACCTCTTGATGTATACAACCCATAGTGCTGTTTGGGGAGAAAAATGCACAAATATTAAGTTGGTTGGGAAAGATTAAGTGAAATAAAGTAGGGAGTATGGTATGGTAGAGTGAGTATGGCAGGGTAGGGCAGGGTTAAGTATGTTTATTTAGGTACAGGTACACTTAAATACAGTTACACAAATTATCATGCATAGTAACATATGTGTAAATTACCTAGGATATCTCAAAAAAAGTCAGTGACTTATTTCCATTGGGGTTTACCTGAAGTTTACCTGGAGAGGGTTTAGGGGGTCAACGCCCCCACAGCTCGGTCTGAGACCAGGCCTTGTGGGGGATCAGGGCCTGATTAACCAGGCTGTTACTGCTGGCCGCACGCAAACTGAAGTACGAATCACAGCCCAGTTATTCAGGTACTGACTTTAGGTGCCTGTCCAGTGCCTTCTTGAAGACAGCCAGAGGTCTATTGGTAATCCCCCTTATGTATGCTGGGAGGCAGTTGAACAGTCTTGGGCCCCTGACACTTATTGTATTGTCTCAGGTCCTGCTTTTCATTAGGGGGATTTGCAACTCCTGCCGAGTCTTTTCCTTTCACAGGGAGTGATTTTCGTGTGTAAATTTGGTATTAATCCCTCTAGTATTTTCAAAGTGTGTATTACTATGTATCTCTCTCCCCTGCACTCCAGGGAATACAGATCAAGGGCCTGGGTGGGGTTTGGGCAGGGTTTGGCTAGGGTTTGGGCAGGATTAAGCTAGGATACAATAAATCCAAATTGTCATACAACTCTTGGGGAACTTGGGGCTCTGGTGGCTAAAGCTCTCGCTTCACACGGCGAGGGCCTGGGTTTGATTCCCAGCCAGGGCAGAAACATTGGGCGTGTTTCTTTACACCTGTTGTCTATGTTCCCCATCAGTAAAATGGGTACCTGGGTGTTAGTCGACTGGTGTGAGTCACATCCTGGGACACTGACCTAATCTGCCCGAAATGCTCAGCATAACAAGGGACTTTCTATATAGTAGTATGTCACTGATGTCAGCTAGGCCTGTATACCATGTACATGTACTTGTAGTAAATAATGATAAAGATAACTGGAGGTAATGAGGTTTGGTCCAAATGGATGTAGCTCCAATTCCTTGGATCAAGAGCCCTTCACCAGTATCAAGACAATCCCCCCCCCATTGTACTACCTCGTATTAATTATAGTGTAAAATATTGAATATTTGTATTCTACCAGTCTTCACCTGTCTAGACTGACTTTCATTGGGGTCCTTTATTACTATTATTATAATCAAAAGAAGCGCTAAACCACAAGGGTTATACAGCTTGGGGTCCTTTAAATATGAATATTTAACTGCAACGATTGTCTAAATATATTATATATTCATGTGTAAGTTTAAACACATGTGAGTCATTTAGCACTGTGATTAATACATAATTTGCCAGTTTATTAGTTTTATGGATCATAAAGGATTCTTGGAGAAGTGACCGAGAGATACAGCCCAACTTTATATATCCTCTCACATGTTAGTTAATTGGGTTTGAAGACTATGGACCACACAGAGGGTCATTAAAGCTGCATGTAACATGTTCATCATTAAAGAATAATACATAAAATAGGGCTTAAACCCTCAATATATACACTCGCCGAGAACCACACACCTCTCAGCGTATTATGTGACGATCATAAGTGTTAATTAATGAGCACTGACCTCTTACTGACGTAGTTGAGGATGAGAACATTAGTGGCAGTAAGTAAGAGAGGATGAATGATGTGAGTGCCAGACACAGCCAGTGCCAGCAGCACTCCCACACACGTCCCCAACCATTTCCTCACCCCAGGGTTCCCCACACGCCTGTACAACTGACCAAACCCTATAGAAGCCACCAACAGAGACAGGTACACTATATCATCAGTCTTCATTGTCACAGTTGGTGTTAACAGTCACTTGTTGGTGTGGTTGTGGTGGGCAGACTCGTGCTTCTGCCTCCCTCCCTCTCCACAACCTCTCTATGTCAACCTATTTACCTTTATTCATCCTATACAAGGTCTTTCTTTTATTTTTGGCGGTGATCTTGGTGGCACAGTGTGGTTAATGGTTCTGGTGGGTTTAATGCCCATCGACTGCACTCAGTGTCATTAATAAAGCTGAATGTAACTTCACCACCCCATTATTACTTTATTCCCTAAGATAACAATTGAAAGTCAACTCTCAACTTACAAATGTATGCATGTATATGCATAACAACCACTATTTATTTTCAACGGGGGTCCCACTGTCAAGTTTTGGTCAACCTCTAATTACAATTGACCTGACCACCGTGGATATCAGTCATGTCTGCTCATCTTATTGTCGCCCATTTACCCATACATTAGTGCCACTTGTGCCATATAAGTCTGGCACCGAGTCTCTAAAAAAAAAAAAAAAAAACTATCAGAAACAATAATACAGTTAATATGGAATATATAAGTCCTGGTGCACAGTTTTGGTCACCGTATTACATAATGGATATAAATGCTCTGGAAAACGTACAAAGGAGGATGACTAAGTTGATTCCATGTATCAGAAATCTTCCCTATGAGGTTAGACTGAGGGCCCTGATTCTGCACTCTCTAGAAAGGCGTAGATAGGATTATTATTATTATAATCAAAAGAAGCGCTAAACCACAAGAGTTATATAGAAGGATATAGGAAAGCACTGGTTTGGTAATAGAGTTGTCGATGAGTGGAACAAACTCCCGAGTACAGTTATAGAGGCTAAAACGTTGTGTAGTTTTAAAATAGGTTAGATTATTATTATTATAATCAAAAGAAGCGCTAAACCACAAGGGTTATACAGCGCGGCAGGGCAGGAAAGGATGCAGGGGGAATAGGTTGTAAGCGGGAGATGGATGATTAGTAAGGTATGGAGTGCAGCAGGACAGTGGATAGTGCAGGGATAGAGGGTAGCAAGAGATCGAGGTAGAAGGGACTGAGGGAGGTGCTAGAGGTATAATCTTCAGAGTTTGTGTAGTAAGTCAGTTTCTGCCAAAAAGTCAACGAGAGAGTCAGGATTAAAGGAGGGTCCATCAGCAAGAAGGGAAGGTAAAGAAAGGGCCACAGAGCGAAGACGCCATTGGAGGTAAATCCTGCGTGCTCGTTGATAAAGTGGACAGTCCAACAGAATATGTCGAACAGACACTGGAACTTGACAATGCTCACAGAGAGGGACAGGGTTAGTTTAGTTTGATATCTTTATTATGCACCCCATACCCATCCTGTGGGCGGTAGTCAAAAGATTACAGAGGTACATAATGGGTCCAGGGACTGGTCCTCAAAGTTTGATAGCTGAGCAAGTTACAAAGGTAATGAACTCAGATGGTCACAGTCATGACAAGTTACAAAGGTATTTGCAGATTACAGGGGTATATATAGGGTCCAGAGACTGGGCCCCAAAGTTTTGATAGCTGAACAAGGTACAATGGTAATGAATTCACTAGTTACAAGGTAATGAATCATGTAAGTAAATTTACTTACGTCTGTACATGGTTGCAATCATGAACAAATTATAAAGCAATGAGCAATCTATTAGTCTACACCCAGCCACAACTGTAATGAGTTATTGGTGCAAATTTTAATTGTTGGGTCACACACACACATGACAGGGAGCCTCTCCATGAGATACCCGTGAGTAAGACGAGTGTGGCCAATGCGAAGACAGGAGAGTGTTGTCTCCCAACCTCGACAAATACCTTTGTCCGCAGTTACTAAAAACAACAGACATAGCCCCACTCCACAAAGGCGGCAGTAAAGCAATGGCAAAGAACTACAGACCAATTGCGCTAACATCCCATATCATAAAAATCTTTGAAAGGGTTCTAAGAAGCAAGATCGCCACTCATCTAGATAACCATCAATTACACAACCCAGGGCAGCATGGGTTTAGAGCAGGTCGCTCCTGTCTGTCCCAACTACTGGACCACTATGACAAGGTCCTGGATGCTCTAGAGGACAAACAGAATGCAGATGATATATACACAGATTTTGCAAAAGCCTTTGACAAGTGTGACCATGGTGTGATAGCACACAAAATGCGTGATAAAGGAATAACAGGAAAAGTTGGTAGATGGATCTATAATTTCCTAACAAGTAGAACACAAAGAGTAGTAGTCAACAGAGTAAAGTCTGAGGCAGCTAATGTGAAAAGCTCTGTTCCACAAGGCACAGTACTCGCTCCCATCCTGTTCCTCATCCTCATATCGGACTAGACAGGGATATAAGCCACAGTGCCGTGTCTTCCTTTGCAGATGACACCCGAATCTGTATGACAGTGTCCACCGTTGAAGACACTGCAAGACTCCAAGCAGACATAAACCAAATCTTTAAATGGGCTGCAGAAAACAATATGAAGTTCAATGATGAGAAATTTCAATTACTCAGATACGGAAAACGTGAAATTAAAATCTCATCGGAGTACAAAACTAATTCCAACCACACAATAGAGCGAAAAACTAATGTCAAAGACCTGGGAATGATCATGTCAGAGGATCTCACCTTCAAGGACCATAACACCGTAGCAATCGCATCTGCTAGAAAAATGACAGGATGGATAATGAGAACCTTCAAAACCAGGGATGCAAAGCCCATGTTGACACTTTACAAATCTCTTGTTCTATCTAGGCTGGAATATTGCTGCACACTAACTGCACCTTTCAAGGCAGGTGAAATTGCTGACCTTGAAAATGTGCAGAGAACCTTCACGGCACGCATAACTGCGATAAACCACTTCAATTACTGGGAACGCTTGAAGTTTCTAAACCTGTACTCCCTAGAACGCAGGCGGGAGAGATACATTGTTATATACACGTGGAAAATTCTCGAGGGATTAGTACCAAACTTACACACGAAAATCATTCCCTACGAAAGCAAAAGACTCGGCAGGCGATGTAACATCCCCCCAATGAAAAGCAGGGGTGCCACTAGCACGTTGAGGGACAACACAATAAGTGTCAGGGGCCCAGGATTGTTCAACTGCCTCCCAGCATACATAAGGGGGATTACCAACAAACCCCTGGCTGTCTTCAAGCAGGCACTGGACAGGCACCTAAAGTCGGTACCTGACCAGCCAGGCTGTGGTTCGTACGTTGGACTGCGTGCGGCCAGCAGTAACAGCCTGGTTGATCAGGCTCTGGTAAAACATGAGTGTGGAAAATATTGGTATTTTCCGAAAGTTGTAATTGATAAACTTTCCAATATGAACAGATATCCTTAATGTACCGCTGGTACATGGGGGTATGTAATAGAGAACCATCATACCAGCGGGGAGGAAGCGGGAAGAGGCTGGGCAGGGAGGAGGCAGAGAGGGAAAGAGTGTGAACAGGAGCCCACCCACCCGATTTCAGGTGATGATGGCGAGTCAAATTTGGAGATTCCGGCCACCTAATCGGATTTAATTACCTCCTTTCGTAATGTGGAGGAATATCCAGTGGCGCGGTGAATATAAAGTGGGACAATCGGTCCAGGAGGTCCAGTAATCGGACAATAATTGTGAAATAAGGTGGGCCGCCGGCGAGTGACGTGGTCATAGGCCTATTTGAACTGAGTGAAATAACCATACGGCAGGATAAAGTCGTAACCCTGATGCAGGGGAGTTCATCTTAGAAGAGACTGTAATATATTCGATGAACTGTGGGAAATGGTGAATATAGTGAAACCGAGTTGTAAATAATCAGGGGTTGATTGTATCGACCGGGTCTGGCTTGGGTACGCCATACCCCGACCGCCATATTGGATGTGATTGAAATGAACTAACATATCGCAAGTTATCTACTCGAAATTCAAGTATCGAGACTGTGAATGTGTATAAACTAGTGGGGCATTAAGCCAGGATACACGTAATATGTAAAGTTATATGTATAAACAGTACAAACGGTCGGATTAGTGAGAGGATCTGATTCGCTACCGACCAACCACATGTTAACGAACGCTCGGTCTCGTGGGCGTATAAGAGTGCACGGAAATTAACCTTCCTTGACTCGACGAGACAGCTAATACCATGCGATCGAATCAGATCGCAGGAGGACGTCAACAAGGAACGACTCCCTCATCTAAAGCTAAGTACTCTGCTGTTTACTTTGTTATTGGCCAATGATATTGTTACGCACAGTAGATGTACTTTAGCTAGGTCAACGATCTACGATACACCGCTATGATGCTGTTAATTAGGTGAGTGTTGGTCATGTTAATTGAACTATGTGTTCTCTACCTCTTCTCCGTGTGATCAGTTGTTCAACAACCAATACAGTCCACTTAAATTTAACCTAACATAACTATAATAAATGATCTTCTCAGATTTATTTATACTGGTCTAGAGTGCAATGGGCTAACGAGAATATTGAAGGTACCCCCTCGGTGCGGCCAGGAGCGGGTAAAGTTCTCACATACCTTAAAGGGAATGACTGCGGTAAAATTTATACGAGTCGGTCATCTCCCTGGGAGTTTGTTTATTGCTAGTGGCGGTGTCCCAGATAGACTTCTCTCACAATTCCCCACAATGAGGCCTGGTCACGGACCTGGTCGCAGGGGCGTTGACCCCTGGAATTCTCTCCAGGTAAACTCCAGGTTGGTGACAAGAAGGCCAGAAACCTATACTCGGTTTAATAGAATGAAGTTTGTTATTTAGCAGGTCAGATCAGCGTTGTTGCCAACGGGTGCGAAGGTGGGTAGCAATGACAGCAAAATAGTCCGTAAAAGGAACACCTCTATATGAAACTGGAAGGTCATGTACTGCTGACCGCGCAGCAGTGTCTGCCTGTTCATTGCCCTGTACGTCAACATGACCAGGGACCCAACAAAAAACAATATCTTTATGCTTGCTAAAGATACGGCGTAACCAAAGGTGGATACGAAGAACTAGGGGGAGTCTGAAACGACCACAAATGGTGATACAGGCATAGATGCAATACGGATAAGTGCCACAAGAATGGCATACAATTCAGCCGTAAAGATGCTAGCCGAGGGTAATAGATGCCCTCACACGAAGCTGTCCGGGAATACTGCTGCGAATCCGACACCGTCAGACGACTTTGAACCATCGGTGTACACTGCGATGGCATGGGAATGAGAGCGGAAGTGGTCTAGAAAAAAAGAGCGAGAAGCCGCCGTAGGTAGGCGGGCTTTCGCGCAAGGTAGAGGAATAGAACAGACACGAACAGGAGGAACTTCCCAAGGGGGTAGGGGAAAGGGAGATGTCACTTGAACATATAGAGGTGGTAGCTGAAGGGAAGACAGGAGTGAATGTAGACGAAGAGAAAAGGGACGAAGTAAGCAGGGGCGACGAACAAATAAAGAGCGTCTACTAACATCTGTAAAAATGCTATACATGGAAGGATTGCGGAGGTCATGAGAGCGAACATAATAGCGAATGCAATGTGCATCACGACGATCGGACAAGGATGGAATGTTCGCTTCTACATAGAGGCTCTCAACCGGGGAAGAACGAAATGCACCAAGGCATAAGCGTAATCCCTGGTGATGGATGGGATTAAGGATGGAAAGAGTAGCAGGGGAAGCCGCCGAATATATCTTGTCACCATAATCGAGTTTTAATAAAATTAGGGCTGAATGTAGACGAAGGAGAGTTCTACGATCAGCCCCCCATGAAAGATGTGCGAAGGTTTTAAGGAGGTTCAGCCGGCTGTGACAAGTTGCCTTAAGAGAGGTAATATGAGGTTTCCAGGACAATCGACAGTCAAACAGGAGGCCGAGAAACATGACAGTATCACGTTCTGGAATACGTGAGCCGTATAGGTACAATGGATGATCAGAGACCACTGAACGTCTAGTAAACGTAATTTGATGAGTTTTGTCACTAGAAAATTTAAACCCGTGAGTGGTGGCCCAATCAGAAACCCGGTTGATGGCATGCTGGAGGGAAACTGCAATGAGGTGACAGTCAGCACCTGCACAAGCTATAGCAAAGTCATCCACATAGAGCGATGACCAAATATTGGATGGGAGAACATATGCCAGATTATTTATAGCAAGGAGAAAGAGTGTTGTGCTCAGTGGTGGACCTGACTTAACTCAGTGAAGACGTGTCTTGTGTGCTCTCTGTCAATCTGAAGAAGATGTCCTCTCTTGAGCTACTCTACCAGCAGCTGAAGGAAGAACTGAGGGTAGCTAAGCTTGAGATACAGCGACTGACTGAGGAAAACAAGAGGATTCGTAGTAATCCTCCTGTTGAGAATCCTCAAGCCAGGAATGGAACCTGGACAGTGGCTAAAACGCATGGGACAAAGTTAAGGCTCAAGAGGACGGGTGGAGAGGTAGAAACAACGAAGACCCAGGAGAATGTTGTGGAAACATCGAACCCATTCTCCGTGCTACCCGATGAATGTGAGTTGACTTCTGGGAGCGTCACGCGAAAGACACAAAGGAAGGTAAAAACATTGTTGTTGTTGGGGACAGTCAGGTTAGGTACATGGATAGGGCTTTCTGTTTGATTGATAGGAGTAGGAGACAGAGGGTTTGCTTTCCTGGGGCTGGGATGGAGGATATTCTTAGCCGTCTGGACGACATCATGAGAGGTAATGGGAGCAATCCTATTATCTGTCTCAGTGCTGGAGGCAACGATGTTGGCAGACGTAGGAGTGAGGACCTGACTAGCAGGTTTAGGTCAGCAATAGACATAATTAGGAAGAAGGGTGGGAACCCTGTCATATGTGGTATTTTGCCAAGGAGAGGAGTTGGAAATGAATGGCTGTCCAGGGCAATTGGTGTCAATTGCTGGCTGGACAAATACTGTAAGGAAAATTCAGTAACATTCACTGACAACTGGGACCTCTTCTATGGCAGAAATGACATGTATGCCAGGGATGGGGTTCACTTATCCAGGTCTGGGGTGGGGGCACTGGCAACTGCAGTGAGAGGGAGCTGTTAGGGCTTTAAACTAGAAATAGTTAGTGGTATGGGTTTTGGGGGGAAAACAGAGAAGTCCCAGTGTAGTAATATTATAAGTTGTAGGAGAACTAGTAATAGGCAGAATAAGGTGGATAGTGGAAAGCTAGTGACACTAGATGACAAGGACAGTAATAGGTATAGTGGAAAAACAGAGATGAGCAGGAAGGGTAAAGAGAAAGGAGGGTCTCTAAATATATATTACACCAATAGTCGTAGTGCTAGGAATAAGATGGACGAGTTGAGATTAGTTGCAAGTACGGGTAATATTGATGTTTTTGCAATAACTGAGACATGGTTTAATATGAAAAATCGGGACTTGCCTGCCGAATGTCACATTCAGGGTTTTAAATTGTTCCAAGTAGACAGAAGTATCGGGAAAGGGGTGGGGTGGCACTCTATGTCCGTGATCATTTAAATTGTTGCATAAAAACGAGGTATAAAGTCTGAATTAACACATACAGAGTCTGTCTGGATAGAATTTTCAGAGGGTGTGAAAAATTGATTTTAGGCGTGATTTACCGTCCTCCAAACTTAGGGAACAAGGGAGACTACTTTGGGAGGAAATTGTTAAGGCCACAAGACACGATAACGTAGTAATTCTAGGGGACTTTAACTTTAGTCAGATTGATTGGAATTTCATGACAGGAATTTAGAATCTAACGACTTTTTAGAAGTAGTTCAGGATTGCTTTTTGAAGCAGTTTGTAACAGAACCTACAAGGGAAATAACCTACTTGACTTGGTTCTGGCAAGCAAGAAACCCTTGTTAATAATTTAG
>WNWK01017542.1:35000-42205 GCA_009830355.1 Cherax destructor | reverse complement strand
TCCTCATAACAGATAATGGAGGTGAATTTTGTAATGAGATCCTAGAAAACTTGTGACACTATACAAGATTAAAAATCCCATTGTTGGGGGACATCCTGCCAGTAATGGGTTAGCAGAAAGAAGGGTAAGAAAGTTTTGGGAGTTTTGAGAGCTCCCAAATAATCCCAATAGTGTAACCTGGGATGAAGTTATACCGGGAATGTCGTTTTTCCCTTTACGTACACCCCAAGTGTTGAAAACCCCCTCAAGTATCTTTTTGGGATACCAGTGTAGATCCTCCTCAATCAGAAGTTGAGTTTATTGTAACAGATTTTGGGATCCCCCCAGAGATAAATAATTATACAGCCTATATAAACCTCACCCTAGCATTTTTGGGGGGTTAAAAAATGAAACCCAACCTGTATAGATAAATATGTAGTAAGCGTTTAACTGTGTGTTATAATATCTATTTAAAATATTAAAAAAATTTTTTTTTTTGTGTTCAGTTCTTCCGAGTTCTGAGAATTAACAGTATAGATTTGAGTCACCAGATCTACCTTTGTCTGTTAATCACTATCTTCTTGTAATTTATTTCCTAAATTCGTAGATCACATGAAGACAGTTCGATCGAACAAATTATTTTTTTTCTCTTTATCATGATATTCTTGAAAAGAGCTCATTTAATCAATTCCTTTTCAAGATGCATCATAGTAATGTAGATTTTTTAGTCAAGATAATATCCATTTTAAATATAATGTCCTGTTGTGATTTTACTTTATAGGGAAACAGTTGGGGTTGTTTCCCCGTTGTCCTTTGTTTTTTTTGTATGTTTGGGGGCCCCCAAGTGGGATCCCCGGAAACGCCCGGGGTTTTACTTAAAAAGGTTTTTCCCTGTTTTAAACCTTTTGCCCATGTGACTGGCACCCAAAAAGATTGGGGCCTTTTTAATGCCTTTAGCGCCAGGCGGCCCAGTGTTCAGTTACCAACCCCACTCAGTGCAGGACAGACACCCCCGGCATGGCCCCAGCCCCCCTTAAAACCCCCAAGCCCCCCGCTCCAAAAAAAAAAAAATCTCTTGTTAATATTCCCAAAAAAAAAGGAAAACCCCCCCCAACCCCCCCTGGATCCCCCCCCCCCTACCCCGGGGTACTCCCCACTATTTTGGGTACCCACACCCCGGGGTTCCCCCCCTCTGGATCCTTTCCCCCCGGGGTACTTTCCCCACTACTGGTTTTCCCCACACAAATGGGTACTCCCCCTACGGATACCCCACTTTTCTGGGTACTCCACCCCCCCTCTGGGTACCCACACTACGGGAATACCCCCCCAAAATGGAACTCCACACTACTGGATCCCAAAATTTCTGGATACCCCCCCACTACTGGATATTCCAAAAATAATTTTGGTTTTTTTCCCCCTACTGGGTATTCCCCCAAATCCCCCGGGTACTCCACACTCTGGGTCTTTCCCCCAAATGGATACTTCCCCCTCGGGGGGCCCCCACACTACTGGATACTTCCCCACCCTGGATACTCCACACTACTGGATACTCCACACTACTGGATACTCCACAACTGATATTCCACCTACTGGATACTCCACACTACTGGATACTCCACACTACTGGATACTCCACACTACTGGATACTCCACACAACTGGATACTCCACACTACTGGATACTCCACACTACTGGATACTCCACACTACTGGATACTCCACACTACTGGATACTCCACACTACTGGATACTCCACACAACTGGATACTCCACACTACTGGATACTCCACACTACTGGATACTCCACACTACTGGATACTCCACACTACTGGATACTCCACACTACTGGATACTCCACACTACTGGATACTCCACACATACTGGATCCACACTACTGTCCACACTACTGGATACTCCACACTACTGGATACTCCACACTACTGGATACTCCACACTACTGGATACTCCACACTACTGGATACTCACACTACTGGATACTCCACACACTGGATACTCCACACTACTGGATACTCCACACTACTGGATACTCCACATACTGGATACTCCCACTACTGGATACTCCACACTACTGATACCCACACTACTGGATACTCCACACACTGGATACTCCACACTACTGGATACTCCACACTACTGATACTCCAACACTGGATACTCCACACTACTGGATACTCCACACTACTGGATACTCCACACTACTGGATACTCCACACTACTGGATACTCCACACTACTGGATCTGATACTCCACACTACTGGATACTCCACACTACTGGATACTCCACACTACTGGATACTCCACACTACTGGATACTCCACACTACTGGATACTCCACACTACTGGATACTCCACACTACTGGATACTCCACACTACTGGATACTCCACACTACTGGATACTCACACACTAACTAACTGGATACTCCACACTACTGGATACTCCACACTACTGGATACTCCACACTACTGGATACTCCACAACTGGATACTCCACACTACTGGATACTCCACACTACTGGATACCACACTACTGGATACTCCACACTACTGGATACTCACTCTGGATACTCCACACTACTGGATACTCCACACTACTGGATACTCCACACTACTGGATACTCCACACTACTGGATACTCCACACAACTGGATACTCCACACTACTGGATACTCCACACTACTGGATACTCCACACTACTGGATACTCCACACTACTGGATACTCCACACTACTGGATACTCCACACTACTGGATACTCCACACAACTGGATACTCCACACTACTGGATACTCCACACTACTGGATACTCCACACTACTGGATACTTCACACAACTGGATACTCCACACTACTGGATACTCCACACTACTGGATACTCACACTACTGATATCCACCTACTGGATACTCCACACTACTGGATACTCCACACTACTGGATACTCACACTACTGGATACTCCACACTACTGGATACTCCACACAACTGGATACTCCACACTACTGGATACTCCACACTACTGGATACTCCACACTACTGGATACTCCACACTACTGGATACTCCACACTACTGGATACTCCACACTACTGGATACTCCACACTACTGGATACTCCACACTACTGGATACTCCATTGTAGTGTGGATGTGATGACGTGTTGGTGACATGTATGACAGGGAGCACACAAACTATAGAATAGTCCTCTTATTGGGACAATATGTAAGTCCACTTGATAAAACTCCGTACAAAAAGAAACGTTGTCATTGGCAGTGGGAGGTTATTCAGGAACCTGTGTGTTGCACTTCATGTAGTAATGCAGTGCACCGCAACACTTCCTCACAAAACGATACAAGAAAAAATAAATGTTATAGGGTAAGAGAAGTGAAACCTCAAAGATAATACGGCCAATATATACAAGATGATGATAATAATAATAATAATAATAATAATAATCACTATCTTCCAGTCGGCTAACACCTAGGTACATACATGCTGCTAGGTGAACAAGGACAGCAGGTGTCTTATGGTAACACGCCCAATGTTTCCAACCTTACCGGGGATCGAACCACGGACACTCAATGTGTGAGCTGAGTGCGCTACCAACCGAAGAACAAAAGTTCAATACCTTCTTCCCCCAGCCTCTACAATATTGCCTTTAAGCCTTCTCTACTTCTCTCTCCCCAGCTGTGACCTGACAATGATCCAAGACAGACCGAAACTGTGTAATAACGTTCCCCTCCCAAGTTTGTGGTGTTTGCTAAGACACTAGAAATGTTGACAAGGAGAGGTGAAGACTAAGAGAGACAAAAATACAGTCAAAACATGTAAAATGCCATGTAAGATAAGGTAATATTCTGCCGTCGAGGCGACTAGTGGATGGCCATAGCCATCCTATGGGGGTAGTGACTACTGTGCACGTCTTACCCATCGTGTGGAGGTCAGAGCAAGAACATACAGAGACATAAAGCCTAGAAACTAGGGCCCAAAAAAGGTAACATAAGTGCATGTGGTTATATATTTACAATTTACATTTCATCTGTTAGAAGGAAGTTTAGGATACTTACTTAAAATGTCTGGTATCACTAATATGACACCTTGATGTATCGCCCAGGTTATAATACTTTCTAAAATAAAGACGAGAAAATAAAGATGAAAACTGAGCACGAGAACAAGTCATAGAGAAATAATTATGGAACACAATAAGTGAAACAGTGAAGACACTCCAGACGTAGATCCAACTGACGTAGCTGACGCTGGTGAACACAAGACACATGTTGTAGAACATGCTTTTGTAAGGAAACGTTTCGCTCTCTGGCACTGCTTAATTAGTAAAAGCTAGTTCATTTGAAGTATGGAAGTAATCATACTAGTCAATTAATGGTTAAAAAGCGAGGCCCAGGAGCTAGTGCTAACTTATCACAAATACACTTTAACAACGAGTACAACATGGACACATTTTCCTGGAAGGCGAGCGCTATAATAAAAAAACACTATTTCCAAATCACACTAACTTGATGGCGCCAGGAGGTGTCCGAATGCCAGGTGGTGGCAGGGATGCCAAGAAACGGCAGGGGTACCAGGATGTGCCAGGGGCAGCAGGGGTGGCAAGGCTGGCCCTCCTCCATCATGCCACTGAGATTGTTTTGCTTGTAGCACCACTCTAAATATTAGTGCCATGAGACGGTGATCTAGAACCTCGCCTCAGTCACTTCTCACTAGTGACTTCTAACATGAGGTGGCACCCACCTTTTCCTCAGATATGTGCACCACAGTGCCGCCCTCGCTCAAACATTTCCACACCAAAGACTAATAACCAGCATTTGTTTCTTTACCCCAGTTAGGTACACCTGTAATATTCACCTACACTGTTCTATATGAACAAAACGCGTTTATTTGCTTGACCCAATTACATATACCTGAAGTTTCAGGTTCTTAAAGAGTTACTGTACATGGTAGAAACAATTACATATACCTGAAGTTTCAGGTTCTTTAAGAGTTACTGTACATGGTAGAAACAATTAGGAAATTGTTCTCAAGACCTGCCCAAGAGCCTTGTTTATTATTCCCAGTCATGATTCTTCATGGTGATAATTGTTCCAGCCATAGTGCTGGAACTTTGATTCATGATAATTGTTCCAGCCATAGTGCTGGAACTTTGATTCATGATAATTGTTCCAGAAATAGTGCTGGAACTTTTGTTCTTCGTGGTGATAACAGCCAGATTGCACAAGTACTCTATTCTATATCAGATATTGTGGCACCAAAAGCAGCTGACTCCCTGTCATACTGTCAACCAACATAGGTTGCAGATAATACATATTTATATGTACTACAAGTACATGTACAAGATATACACGTCTAGCTGACATCAATGACATACATACTACTATATAGAAAGCTCCTTGTTATGCACAGCATTTCACGCAAATTAGGTCAATTTTGTCCCAGGATGCGACCCACACCAGTCGACTAACACCCAGGTACCCATTTTACTGATGGGTGAACATAGACAACCGGTTTAAGGAAACACGTCCGATGTTTCTACCCTTTCGCCAGGAATCGAACCCGGACCCTCGCCGTGTGAAGCGAGAGCCTGAACTGGGAGACTTCAGCAGGGCCATGAGGATATCGTCAGGAATTACACTATAGGTTCAGTATCTACATTAACTTGAAAATTTCCGTTCTAATATGACTGGAATTACTATCACTTAGTTGGGAGGTGGTGAAGTGGGTGGTAGGGTGGCCGGGTTGGCGGCAACGTGGCGGAGTGACTGGAAAGTTGGGCGGGAGGATTATAGGGTTGAGGGGAGGATGGCAGAGTTGGGGGAAGGATGGCGGAGTGAGCGAGAGGGTGGCGGAGTGAGCGAGAGGGTGGCAGAGTAAGCGAGAGGGTGGCGGAGTAAGCGAGAGGGTGGCAGAGTGGGAAGTGAGAGTAAGTTACTGTGTGTGGCGACAGACATCCAAACACTTCACAGGTGCTCTTAAAAGAACAATTTAGTCAAGTATACCACAAATGCGTCTCCTTGTAAACACTCCTAAGTTAAACACACTGAGATTAGTAAACTCTTGAAATAAGCTACACTAAAGCGGACATGACCACCTCAAGGTTTACAACACCGACTTTGTTTTTACAAGAAACTGTATACCAGAAACATTGCAACATGCAAACACGACTCACTCAGTGTTTGGAAGACTGGTGATGCACCTGGTTTTGAAGCATTATATTACAAACAGCAGAGATGTGCCTCCCTTGATGAAGCAACACTTCTGACTACCTACCATTCCCAGGCGCTGCGTGACCTTAATTGCTTATGGCTTCACCGTCATTATCAATACAAAGAGCAGACACCACCCACCTACTGTTTACGGTACATACAAGTTTTCACAGGAAATCTTATAAACAGAAGCATTATATTACTAAAACAAGGCGAGCTTGGTAGTGTAATTATCAACAGTTGCTTGAGGATACAGACAGGCAGAGAGGAACAACACCCAGGCAGCAGTATACGTGACACGTGACAGACATGGGAGACATGTGGTGAGCACAACCCCCCGTCACGAGGTCAGTGGTGTGTGTGTGTGTGTGTGAGAGAGGTCACTAGGGTGGTGGTTGGGGGGGAGGTACAGTTCCCAGACACACAGCAATGTGGCATCACTCGTAGGTTACACACCACGTGGCACCCTCGCTGCTGGGCAATTTTTTAAATTAGTCTCCTCCACGTGTTGCCCATCATCATCTTGCTCAGTGTGGACATCGAGATGGGCAAGCAAGCGATAATCAAAACCCAGTGCTTGCTTTAACTGCCACAGTCAGCCATTGCCATTTAGGGAACCTTCCCCTCTCTATCTGGAGGGTATTCCGGGGATCAACGCCCCCGCGGCCTGGTCCACGACCAGGCCTCCCGGTGGATCAGGGCCTGATCAACCAGGCTGTTACTGCTGGCTGCACATAGTCCAACGTACGAACCACAACACGGCTGATCCGGCACCGACTTTAAGTATCTGTCCAGCTCCCTCTTGAAGGCAGCCAAGGGCCTATTGGTAATTCCCCTTATGCTTGGTGGGAGGCTGTTGAACAGTCTTGGGCCCCGGACACGTATGGTGTTTTCTCTTAGGGGTATTTTGCATCGCCTGCCCAGTCTTTTACTTTCGTAGGGAGTGACTTCTGTGTGCAGATTCGGGACTATTCCTTCTAGGATTTTCCAAGTGTAGA
>WNWK01017542.1:0-30000 GCA_009830355.1 Cherax destructor | reverse complement strand
CTGTAAGTGGTAGTTTATTGTACACTAGCAGCTGTAAGTGAGTTTTTACATAGCAGCTGTGTGGTAGTTTATTGTACACTAGCAGCTGTAAGTGGTAGTTATTGTACACTAGCAGCTGTAAGTGGTAGTTTATTGTCACTAGCAGCTGTAAGTGGTAGTTTATTACACTAGCAGCTGTAAGTGGTAGTTTATTGTACACTAGCAGCTGTAAGTGGTAGTTTATTGTTCACTAGCAGCTGTAAGTGGTAGTTTTTGTACACTAGCAGCTGTAAGTGGTAGTTTATTGTCACTAGCAGCTGTAAGTGGTAGTTTATTGTACACTAGCAGCTGTAAGTGGTAGTTTATTGTCACTAGCAGCTGTAAGTGGTAGTTTATTGTACACTAGCAGCTGTAAGTGGTAGTTTATGTTCACTAGCAGCTGTAAGTGGTAGTTTATTGTACACTAGCAGCTGTAAGTGGTAGTTTTTGTACACTAGCAGCTGTAAGTGGTAGTTTATTTACACTAGCAGCTGTAAGTGGTAGTTTATTGTTCACTAGCAGCTGTAAGTGGTAGTTTATTGTACACTAGCAGCTGTAAGTGGTAGTTTATTGTCTCACAGCTGAAGTGTATAATGGCAGTGGTATTATTGTACACTAGCAGCTGTAAGTGGTAGTTTATTGTACACTAGCAGCTGTAAGTGGTAGTTTATTGTACACTAGCAGCTGTAAGTGGTAGTTTATTGTTCACTAGCAGCTGTAAGTGGTAGTTTATTGTACACTAGCAGCTGTAAGTGGTAGTTTATTGTTCACATGAGCAGCCTGTAAGTGGTAGTTTATTGTACACTAGCAGCTGTAAGTGGTAGTTTATGTCACTAGCAGCTGTAAGTGGTAGTTTATTTACACTAGCAGCTGTAAGTGGTAGTTTATTGTTCACTAGCAGCTGTAAGTGGTAGTTTTTGTACACTAGCAGCTGTAAGTGGTAGTTTATTTGCTCAGCAGCTGTAAGTGGTAGTTTATTATGCACTAGCAGCTGTAAGTGGTAATTTATTGTACACTAGCAGCTGTAAGTGGTAGTTTATTGTACACTAGCAGCTGTAAGTGGTAGTTTATTATACACTAGCAGCTGTAAGTGGTAGTTTATTGTTCACTAGCAGCTGTAAGTGGTAGTTTTTTGTACACTAGCAGCTGTAAGTGGTAGTTTATTATGCACTACAGCTGTAAGTGGTAGTTTATGTACACTAGCAGCTGTAAGTGGTAGTTTATTGTACACTAGCAGCTATAAGTGGTAGTTTATTGTTCACTAGCAGCTGTAAGTGGTAGTTTATTGTACACTAGCAGCTGTAGGTGGTAGTTTATTGTACACTAGCAGCTGTAAGTGGTAGTTTATTGTACACTAGCAGCTGTAAGTGGTAGTTTATTGTCACTAGCAGCTGTAAGTGGTAGTTTATGTCACTAGCAGCTGTAAGTGGTAGTTTATTGTACACTAGCAGCTGTAAGTGGTAGTTTATTATTCACTATAGCTGTAAGTGGTAGTTTATTGTACTAGCAGCTGTAAGTGGTAGTTTATTGTACACTAGCAGCTGTAAGTGGTAGTTTATTAGCATAGCAGCTGTAAGTGGTAGTTTATTGTACACTAGCAGCTGTAAGTGGTAGTTTGTTCACTAGCAGCTGTAAGTGGTAGTTTATTGTACATAGCAGCTGTAAGTGGTAGTTTATTGTGCTCCAGCAGCTGTAAGTGGTAGTTTATTATGCACTAGCAGCTGTAAGTGGTAGTTTATTGTACACTAGCAGTTGTAAGTGGTAGTTTATGTACACTAGCAGTTGTAAGTGGTAGTTTGTTCACTAGCAGCTGTAAGTGGTAGTTTATTGTACACTAGCAGCTGTAAGTGGTAGTTTATTGTACACTAGCAGCTGTAAGTGGTAGTTTATTGTACACTAGCAGCTGTAAGTGGTAGTTTATTGTTCACTAGCAGCTGTAAGTGGTAGTTTATTGTACACTAGCAGCTGTAAGTGGTAGTTTATTGTTCACTAGCAGCTGTAAGTGGTAGTTTATTGTACACTAGCAGCTGTAAGTGGTAGTTTATTGTACACTAGCAGCTGTAAGTGGTAGTTTATTATGCACTAGCAGCTGTAAGTGGTAGTTTATTGTACACTAGCAGCTGTAAGTGGTAGTTTATTGTACACTAGCAGCTGTAAGTGGTAGTTTATTGTTCACTAGCAGCTGTAAGTGGTAGTTTATTGTACACTAGCAGCTGTAAGTGGTAGTTTATTGTACACTAGCAGCTGTAAGTGGTAGTTTATTGTACACTAGCAGCTGTAAGTGGTAGTTTATTGTTCACTAGCAGCTGTAAGTGGTAGTTTATTGTACACTAGCAGCTGTAAGTGGTAGTTTATTGTTCACTAGCAGCTGTAAGTGGTAGTTTATTGTACACTAGCAGCTGTAAGTGGTAGTTTATTGTACACTAGCAGCTGTAAGTGGTAGTTTATTGTACACTAGCAGCTGTAAGTGGTAGTTTATTGTCACTAGCAGCTGTAAGTGGTAGTTTATTGTACACTAGCAGCTGTAAGTGGTAGTTTATTGTCACTAGCAGCTGTAAGTGGTAGTTTAGTTTACACTAGAGCTGTAAGTGGTAGTTTATTGTTCACTAGCAGCTGTAAGTGGTAGTTTATTGTACACTAGCAGCTGTAAGTGGTAGTTTATTGTACACTAGCAGCTGTAAGTGGTAGTTTATTATGCACTAGCAGCTGTAAGTGGTAGTTTATTGTACACTAGCAGCTGTAAGTGGTAGTTTGTTCACTAGCAGCTGTAAGTGGTAGTTTATTGTACACTAGCAGCTGTAAGTGGTAGTTTATTGTAGACTCAGCAGCTGTAAGTGGTAGTTTATTATGCACTAGCAGCTGTAAGTGGTAGTTTATTGTACACTAGCAGCTGTAAGTGGTAGTTTATTGTACACTAGCAGTTGTAAGTGGTAGTTTGTTCACTAGCAGCTGTAAGTGGTAGTTTATTGTACACTAGCAGCTGTAAGTGGTAGTTTATTGTACACTAGCAGCTGTAAGTGGTAGTTTGTTCACTAGCAGCTGTAAGTGGTAGTTTATTGTACACTAGCAGCTGTAAGTGGTAGTTTATTGTGCTCCAGCAGCTGTAAGTGGTAGTTTATTATGCACTAGCAGCTGTAAGTGGTAGTTTATTGTACACTAGCAGCTGTAAGTGGTAGTTTATTGACCTAGCAGTGTAAGTGTAGTTGTTCAAGCAGCTAGTGGTAGTTTATTGCACACTAGCAGCTGTAAGTGGTAGTTTATTGTGCTCCAGTGCTGAAAGTGGTAGTTTATTGTGCACTAGCAGTTGTAAGTGGTAGTTTATTGTGCTCCAGCAGCTGTAAGTGGTAGTTTATTGTGCACTAGCAGTTGTAAGTGGTAGTTTATTGTACACTAGCAGCTGTAAGTGGTAGTTTATTGTACACTAGCAGCTGTAAGTGGTAGTTTATTGTACACTAGCAGCTGTAAGTGGTAGTTTATTGTACACTAACAGCTGTAAGTGGTAGTTTATGCACTAGCAGCTGTAAGTGGTAGTTTATTGTGCACTAGCAGTTGTAAGTGGTAGTTTATTGTGCTCCAGCAGCTGTAAGTGGTAGTTTATTGTGCACTAGCAGTTGTAAGTGGTAGTTTATTGTTCACTAGCAGCTGTAAGTGGTAGTTTATTGTACACTAACAGCTGTGTGATAGTTTATTGTGCACTAGCAGGTGTAAGCGGTAGTTTGTGCACCAGTAGCTGTAAGTGGTAGTTTACTGTACACCAGCAGCTCATGTTGTAAGTGGTAGTTTACTGTACACCAACAGCTCATGTAAGTGGTAGTTTACTGTACACCAGCAGCTCATGTTGTAAGTGGTAGTTTACTGTACACCAACAGCTCATTTAAGTGGTAGTTTACTGTACACCAACAGCTCATGTTGTAAGTGGTAGTTTACTGTACACTAACAGCTCATGTAAGTGGTAGTTTACTGTACACCAGCAGCTCATGTTGTAAGTGGTAGTTTACTGTACATCAACAGCTCATGTTGTAAGTGGTAGTTTACTGTACACCAACAGCTCATGGTGTAAGTGGTAGTTTACTGTACACCAACAGCTCATGTTGTAAGTGGTAGTTTACTGTACATCAACAGCTCATGTTGTAAGTGGTTGTTTACTGTACACCAATAGCTCATGTTGTAAGTGTTAGTTTACTGTACACCAACAGCTCATGTTGTAAGTGGTAGTTTACTGTACATCAACAGCTCATGTTGTAAGTGGTTGTTTACTGTACACTCAAGTTATTCACTCATGTTGTAAGTGGTAGTTTACTGTACACCAATAGCTCATGTTGTAAGTGTTAGTTTACTGTACACCAACAGCTCATGTTGTAAGTGGTAGTTTACTGTACCTCAACAGCTCATGTTGTAAGTGGTAGTTTACTGTACATCAACAGCTCATGTTGTAAGTGGTTGTTTACTGTACACCAACTCATGTTGTAAGTGGTAGTTTACTGTACACCAATAGCTCATGTTGTAAGTGTTAGTTTACTGTACACCAACAGCTCATGTTGTAAGTGGTAGTTTACTGTACACCAACTCATGTTGTAAGTGGTAGTTTACTGTACACCAATAGCTCATGTTGTAAGTGTTAGTTTACTGTACACCAACAGCTCATGTTGTAAGTGGTTGTTTACTGTACACCAACTCATGTTGTAAGTGGTAGTTTACTGTACACCAATAGCTCATGTTGTAAGTGTTAGTTTACTGTACATCAACAGCTCATGTTGTAAGTGGTTGTTTACTGTACACCAACTCATGTTGTAAGTGGTAGTTTACTGTACACCAATAGCTCATGTTGTAAGTGTTAGTTTACTGTACACCAACAGCTCATGTTGTAAGTGGTTGTTTACTGTACACCAACAGCTCATGGTGTAAGTGGTTGTTTACTGTACACCAACAGCTGATGTTGTAAGTGGTAGTTTACTGTACACCAACAGCTGATGTTGTAAGTGGTAGTTTACTGTACACCAACAGTTCATGTTGTAAGTGGTAGTTTACTGTACACCAACAGTTCATGTTGTAAGTGGTAGTTTACTGTACACCAACAGCTGCGAGTGATAGTTTATTGTATTAGATGTTATTGTAAACATGTAACTCATTATTCGATAAAGAAGTTTTAAGTTTCTAACTGAGAACCCGAAATGATATTGAGCATTGTCGCTATTGCAAGTTTAGCCCAGGCATCGGCAACAACATATTCCCGTAGGCCTACAAAAAGAAGTTTGGAGGAGTTTGTGCATATCTGTGTATGACTGAGGGAACAAACATGTTACCTTCTGTTCTGGTGAGATTTACAGTACTGATGCAACGACGCCAATCAGTCCATCAGTGTTGCCAAGACTCTAGGCTGAGGGACTGATTACCTCAAACTTGTCATCTTTCATCTTTCTCTGCATTAAACTGAAGAAACCACTGCGTGACCAAACGTTTCTAGAATAAAGATTCCCAAATGTTGGACAAATGTCTCATCCAGAGGTAACCATCAGTATGGTGTCTTCAACAACATCAAGGCACTTTACTCATCCCTTCCTGAAGTGTGTTTGACTGTTAAGTGTTAGTGTTCCAATAGCACTTCTGATCACCGTCTACCACTAGTTACCCGTCTACCCGTGTGACACTAATCACCCGTCAACCCGTGTGCCACTAGTTACCAGAAGTCACCAATCTACTAGTAGTCACCCGTCTAGCAGAAGTCCCCAGTCTACCACTAGTAACCCCAGCCACCCCACATACTTCCCTACAACGCTCCTCACTCACCGGCCAATTTAAAATTTAACACAGAACAGACCTGCCTACCGAGGTAGCGCGTTTGTTCCTTCACACACATCATTAATATCCCTCCTGTTCTTTCAAACATATCAATAATATTATCTCCTCACCTGACTCTGTACTCAGTGTTTCTTTAAAAAAAATACTCAATTATAAATTAAGTTAATAAATCATAGTTAATTATCAAACATAGAAGGATGAAATAAAGAAAATATGACGTGAAGCAATAGACATGCAACTGCATATAGTGTTAATACAACTACAAATATGGTTCGGCCTAAGATACTAAGAATCAATTTTAGAAAAAAATCCTCCAGACAGGTAATGTAGCATAAAGTATACTAGCAACGAGTGTATGAAACGAACCTAGCATAACTGCAAGTGCCAAGGGTTAAGAGACACGTCAGTGCACCTGTCTCCTATTATCTTTATTTTTTCCCCTATAATCTACCTTGTCCATAATTACTATCTCATTTCCAGGATCTTCCCTTAATTCATGGCATAACTTAACAAATCTTTGAGGACAATTGTATTGTAGAGGTCTGAGCTTTGCTCAGAAAAAAAAATAAAAATAAAACCCCGGTGAAATACGTAGGAGCAGGGGAACCTACAAATATGCAATGATGTAAATACTCAAAAAATTATTCCAAAGTGTTAAGAAAGGGACGATGTTGTTTTGAGAAAGAGTGCGAGTATTTTCACCGTGTGATGCACAGGAGAGTGCGAGTATTTTTACCGTGTGATGCACAGGAGAGTGCGAGTATTTTCACCGTGTGATGCACAGGAGAGTGCGAGTATTTTCACCGTGTGATGCACAGGAGAGTGCGAATATTTTCACCGTGTGATGCACAGGAGAGTGCGAGTATTTTCACCGTGTGATGCACAGGTCATTACACGCAACAACATTTTATGACCTAAATTTCCCAAAATTTCATGTGCAAAGAAAACATTGGTACCAAATTACCCTTGATGCTGGTGACGAGTTCTTTATCCAAGGAATTTGGATCAACCCTGATTAACTTCCATTCTCCAGGTACTGCTTAATACCTTGTTGCATTATCTTAGGTTAAATTTTCACATTATATCGCCATTATATGGAGTAATCTTATACTTAATGTCGAACTGTCAGTTGAAAACCTCAATTTGTAACATTTGTATATTTAAGCTGAATAAAAAGATGACTTACATTTTTCAAGTGATTAGGAAGGTATTGTGAGGAGGCTGTCAGTCCCTCTTGTGAGGAGGCTATCAGTCCCTCTTGTGAGGAGGCTATCAGTCCCTCTTGTGAGGAGGCTGTCAGTCCCTCTTGTGAGGAGGCTGTCAGTCCCTCTTGTGAGGAGGCTGTCAGTCCCTCTTGTGAGGAGGCTGTCAGTCCCTCTTGTGAGAGGCTGTCAGTCCCTCTTGTGAGGAGGCTGTCAGTCCCTCTTGTGAGAGGCTGTCAGTCCCTCTTGTGAGGAGGCTGTCAGTCCCTCTTGTGAGGAGGCTGTCAGTCCCTCTTGTGAGGAGGCTGTCAGTCCCTCTTGTGAGGAGGCTGTCAGTCCCTCTTGTGAGGAGGCTGTCAGTCCCTCTTGTGAGGAGGCTGTTAGTCCCTCTTGTGAGGAGGCTGTCAGTCCCTCTTGTGAGGAGGCTGTCAGTCCCTCTTGTGAGGAGGCTGTCAGACCCTCTTGTGAGGAGGCTGTCAGTCCCTCTTGTGAGGAGGCTGTCAGACCCTCTTGTGAGGAGGCTGTCAGTCCCTCTTGTGAGGAGGCTGTCAGACCCTCTTGTGAGGAAGCTGTCAGTCCCTCTTGTGAGAAGGCTGTCAGTCCCTCTCGTGAGGAGGCTGTCAGACCCTCTTGTGAGGAGGCTGTCAGACCCTCTTGTGAGGAGGCTGTCAGTCCCTCTTGTGAGGAGGCTGTCAGACCCTCTGTGAGGAGGCTGTCAGTCCCTCTTGTGAGGAGGCTGTCAGTCCCTCTTGTGAGGAGGCTGTCAGACCCTCTTGTGAGGAGGCTGTCAGTCCCTCTTGTGAGGAGGCTGTCAGACCCTCTTGTGAGGAAGCTGTCAGTCCCTCTTGTGAGGAGGCTGTCAGACCCTCTTGTGAGGAGGCTGTCAGTCCCTCTTGTGAGGAGGCTGTCAGACCCTCTTGTGAGGAGGCTGTCAGTCCCTCTTGTGAGGAGGCTGTCAGACCCTCTTGTGAGGAAGCTGTCAGTCCCTCTCGTGAGGAGGCTGTCAGACCCTCTTGTGAGGAGGCTGTCAGACCCTCTTGTGAGGAGGCTGTTAGTCCCTCTTGTGAGGAGGCTGTCAGTCCCTCTTGTGAGGAGGCTGTCAGTCCCTCTTGTGAGGAGGCTGTCAGTCCTCTTGTGGGCAGTCCCTCTTGTGAGGAGGCTGTCAGTCCCTCTTGTGAGGAGGCTGTCAGTCCCTCTTGTGAGGAGGCTGTCAGTCCCTCTTGTGAGGAGGCTGTCAGTCCCTCTTGTGAGGAGGCTGTCAGTCCCTCTTGTGAGGAGGCTGTCAGTCCCTCTTGTGAGGAGGCTGTCAGTCCCTCTTGTGAGGAGGCTGTCAGACCCTCTTGTGAGGAGGCTGTCAGTCCCTCTTGTGAGGAGGCTGTCAGACCCTCTTGTGAGGAGGCTGTCAGTCCCTCTTGTGAGGAGGCTGTCAGACCCTCTTGTGAGGAAGCTGTCAGTCCCTCTTGTGAGAAGGCTGTCAGTCCTCTCGTGAGGAGGCTGTCAGACCTCTTGTGAGGAGGCTGTCAGACCCTCTTGTGAGGAGGCTGTCAGTCCCTCTTGTGAGGAGGCTGTCAGACCCTCTTGTGAGGAGGCTGTCAGTCCCTCTTGTGAGGAGGCTGTCAGTCCCTCTTGTGAGGAGGCTGTCAGACCCTCTTGTGAGGAGGCTGTCAGTCCCTCTTGTGAGGAGGCTGTCAGACCCTCTTGTGAGGAGGCTGTCAGTCCCTCTTGTGAGGAGGCTGTCAGACCTCTTGTGAGGAGGCTGTCAGTCCCTCTTGTGAGGAGGCTGTCAGACCCTCTTGTGAGGAAGCTGTCAGTCCCTCTCGTGAGGAGGCTGTCAGACCCTCTTGTGAGGAGGCTGTCAGACCCTCTTGTGAGGAGGCTGTCAGACCCTCTTGTGAGGAGGCTGTCAGACCCTCTTGTGAGGAGGCTGTCAGACCCTCTTGTGAGGAGGCTGTCAGACCCTCTTGTGAGGAGGCTGTCAGACCCTCTTGTGAGGAAGCTGTCAGTCCCTCTCGTGAGGAGGCTGTCAGACCCTCTTGTGAGGAGGCTGTCAGTCCCTCTTGTGAGGAGGCTGTCAGACCCTCTTGTGAGGAGGCTGTCAGTCCCTCTTGTGAGGAGGCTGTCAGACCCTCTTGTGAGGAAGCTGTCAGTCCCTCTCGTGAGGAGGCTGTCAGACCCTCTTGTGAGGAGGCTGTCAGACCCTCTTGTGAGGAGGCTGTCAGTCCCTCTTGTGAGGAGGCTGTCAGACCCTCTTGTGAGGAGGCTGTCAGTCCCTCTTGTGAGGAGGCTGTCAGTCCCTCTTGTGAGGAGGCTGTCAGACCCTCTTGTGAGGAGGCTGTCAGTCCCTCTTGTGAGGAGGCTGTCAGACCCTCTTGTGAGGAAGCTGTCAGTCCCTCTTGTGAGGAGGCTGTCAGACCCTCTTGTGAGGAGGCTGTCAGTTCCTCTTGTGAGGAGGCTGTCAGACCCTCTTGTGAGGAGGCTGTCAGTCCCTCTTGTGAGGAGGCTGTCAGACCCTCTTGTGAGGAAGCTGTCAGTCCTCTCGTGAGGAGGCTGTCAGACCCTCTTGTGAGGAGGCTGTCAGTCCCTCTTGTGAGGAGGCTGTCAGTCCCTCTTGTGAGGAGGCTGTCAGTCCCTCTTGTGAGGAGGCTGTCAGTCCCTCTTGTGAGGAGGCTGTCAGACCCTCTTGTGAGGAGGCTGTCAGTCCCTCTTGTGAGGAGGCTGTCAGACCCTCTTGTGAGGAGGCTGTCAGTCCCTCTCGTGAGGAGGCTGTCAGACCCTCTTGTGAGGAGGCTGTCAGACCCTCTTGTGAGGAGGCTGTCAGTCCCTCTTGTGAGGAGGCTGTCAGTCCCTCTTGTGAGGAAGCTGTCAGTCCCTCTTGACTGTGTATACTCTTACTTTGTTTGTATTAATGTAGCCGGATATATGAAAATAATTAATATAATATGCATACTGTTCTTGGTGTTCGTCTGACACAAGTTGTATTATGTGAAACTTGTGTCAGACTTTTGTTACTGATATAACCAACTTGACGTTACAACTACAGTCATCAGAACACGTAAATACTGTAATATAGTGACGTACACCCTGCATTTTCAATTTAATTTGTACCACTTTCACTCTCACCGATAAATGACGACCCGAGAAGCGGTCATGCAAAGAGTGTGTACATCACAATTCAAGTGACCTTCAAAATTGCAACATCTGCACCCCTCCTTCAGAGTGCAGGCACTGTGCTTCCCTTCCTCCACCCTCCTTCAGAGTGCAGGCACTGTGCTTCCCTTCCTCCACCCTCCTTCAGAATGCAGGCACTGTGCTTCCCTTCCTCCCCCCCTCCTTCAGAATGCAGGCACTGTACTTCCCTTCCTCCCCCCTCCTTCAGAGTGTAGGCACTGTACTTTCCTTCCTCCAGGATTCAAGTCCTGTAATCTAGTTTCCCTGATTCCTTTCATAACTGTTACCTTATGCACACTCCAATAGCATGTCAGATCCTAAAAAAAAAAAAACACTCACCCCCGGCCCAGTTTATCATGTTCATGCATGCTTGTTCGATGCTTAAGCCCGTACCCCTCAAAACCTTTCCTGGGAAAAGGTTGGACAAAGAAAGGGTGGGAATAGTTGGTTTAGAGAGGAATCTGCCCGGTATAGGCCATTAGGCTTGCTGCAGTGTTCCTCCAGTATTATGTTATTATGTTCATCGTCTCCCTCCACACTTACCACTAAGCTACGAATCTTACTATAGGAAGATTTGACGCTTGTATTATTACAAACAAGTCACAGAACACCCTACATTAAACTGTGTTTAATGTAGGGTGTTTACATTAAACTGTGTTTAATGTAGGGTGTTTACATTAAACTGTGTTTAATGTAGGGTGTTTTGAGTCTTTTTGTCTATCTTGTTCTGAATATAACTCTTTGTATCACTATTTTACATCGAAGAAGATGAAAAGATAAAAGCTATCTGCTGCAGCCCTTGTAGCAAACACGATACAGCTGTACGACTGCAACATCTATCACCTGGGATGAGCGGTATCACAGTCAGCTGTGATACCGCTCACTTGTACCCACAACAACATTTCTTCTTGGGCCATCGACGGGTCGTCATGTAAGACCCGTGACGGAACGTTGTCCTCATGAAAATACACAAATACAAACTGGACCATTTTAAAACCATGACCCAAAAACAATTGTCAAAGGCTTTTGCAAAGTCTATATATACTACATGATGTACTACATACTGTATATACTACATTATGTACGACATACTGTATTTTCTACATGGTGTACTACATACTGTATATACTACATGGTGTACTACATACTGTATATACTACATGATGTACTACATCCTGTATATACTACATGCTGTCTTGGGTTGTGCAACTGTTGTTAATGCAAGTGGTTAGCGATCTTGCTTTTTAAAAATTCCTTTCAAAGGTTTTTATAATAATAATAATAATAATAATAATAAATTTTTTATTTAATTTCAAGTTTACATCGAGATTTTGTAATTACAATCATAAACTGAAGTGCAAGGAGAGCCACTAGCATGCCATGGCATTAAGGGCAGATTAATCTAATGGCTTATAGACTACTTAATACTAGATAAATTGATTGAGTTTGTTTTAGTTAAACATTAGCTTATAACAGTTAATAAATTTACTCAAATTACAATCTGAGGATATTACATTGTGACAAGTGTTTTGTAGGATAGTTACATCAATAGTAAATATTTAAATTATATTACAGGAAAATAACAGTGAGCATTTAGTTAAGGGTGAGTAGGTGGTTTTTGAGAAGAGTTTTAAATGGATGTTCAGACCAGGTTATTTTAGTATTGACTGGTAATGAATTCCAGATTTTGGGGCCCTTTATGTGCATAGAGTTTTTATACAGGGTGATATGGACACAGGGTATATAAAAAAGTGATCTGTGTCTTGTGTTATGGTCATGGGTCCTATTAAAGTTGGTGAGGAGAATTTTGAGCGGAGGGTTTGTATTAAAGTGTAGAGTTCTATGAATGTAGTATGCACAAGAATAAGTGTGAATGTTCTGTACGGTGAGTAGTTTTAGGCTTTTGAATATTGGTGGAGTATGCTGTCTAGAGTGGGAATTATTGTGGAATGTTAGTGCTGTTGCTTTGCTGTCACCTTTGTGGAGTGGGGCTATATCCGTTGTTTATAATGACTGTTCGGTGGCTCCACATGTCTAGATTTCCTCTCCATAGAATATTTAAGGAATGTGACAGGGGTTTATAGTAGTTTTTGATGAACACGAAGTTCCACTAGTCTGGTCACTGGACAGAATACACGAACATGAAGTAATGTTTTTTTTTTTTTAATCAAGTGGTTAGGGTTAAAAGAGAAATTCTGGAGACATTCACATCAAGTTATATTGAAACTTCAGTATTTCACTCGTTGTTTTTTTTTTTTTTTTGCTCTCATCGGTGTAAATTCCATTTTGTTTGATCATAAGAAAAGAAGTACTATGAAATTCTTTAAATTTCATTAATTGCCTTTTAAATCTCTCTGTCTCTCCTGAACTCTATCATTTATTCGCATTCAATATGTCTTCTATTTCACTAGTCAATGGTATGAGAGGAAAGTGGGTGGAGTGAGGGAGGGGAAGTAGGATGGAGGTATGAGGGAGAGGTATGAGGGAGAGGTATGAGGGAGAGGTATGAGAGGAAAGTGGGTGGAGTGAGGGAGGGGAAGTAGGATGGAGGTATGAGGGAGAGGTATGAGGGAGAGGTATGAGAGGAAAGTGGGTGGAGTGAGGGAGGGAAAGTAGGGTGTAGGTATGAGGGAGAGGTATGAGGGAGAGGTATGAGAGGAAAGTGGGTGGAGTGAGGGAGGAAGTAGGATGGAGGTATGAGGGAGAGGTATGAGGGAGAGGTATGAGAGGAAAGTGGGTGGAGTGAGGGAGGGAAGTAGGATGTAGGTATGAGGGAGAGGTATGAGGGAGAGGTATGAGGGAGAGGTATGAGAGGAAAGTGGGTGGAGTGAGGAGGGAAGTAGGATGTAGGTATGAGGGAGAGGTATGAGGGAGAGGTATGAGGGAGAGGTATGAGAGGAAAGTGGGTGGAGTGAGGGAGGGGAAGTAGGATGGAGGTATGAGGGAGAGGTATGAGGGAGAGGTATGAGAGGAAAGTGGGTGGAGTGAGGGAGGAAAGTAGGGTGTAGGTATGGGGGAGAGGTATGAGGGAGAGGTATGAGAGGAAAGTGGGTGGAGTGAGGGAGGGGAAGTAGGATGGAGGTATGAGGGAGAGGTATGAGAGGAAAGTGGGTGGAGTGAGGGAGGGAAGTAGGATGTAGGTATGAGGGAGAGGTATGAGGGAGAGGTATGAGAGGAAAGTGGGTGGAGTGAGGGAGGGGAAGTAGGATGTAGGTATGAGGGAGAGGTATGAGGGAGAGGTATGAGAGGAAAGTGGGTGGAGTGAGGGAGGGGAAGTAGGATGGAGGTATGAGGGAGAGGTATGAGAGGGGCGTCATTATAACAACACGGTGTTAACACTCACCCTGACACTCGTCCACTTGACCCTTAAACCAAGACCATTACTTTCCACCACCAGGGTCATCACGATCACCACCACCACCACTATCACCACCATCACTACCACCACCAGGGTCACCACGATCACCACCACCATCACAACCAGGGTCACCACCATCACCACCATCACTACTACCACCAGGGTCACCGCGATCACCACCACCATCACTACCAGGGTCACCACGATCACCACCATCACTAAAACTATCTGGACCACCACCAGAACCACCACGATCGCGATCACTCCAAGGACCACCATGACCGCCTGAACACCACCAGGCTCACCACGACCACCTGAACACCACCAGGCTCACCACGACCACCTGAACACCACCAGGCTCACCACGACCACCTGAACACCACCAGGCTCACCACGACCACCTGAACACCACCAGGCTCACCACGACCACCTGCACCACCAGGCTCACAACGACCACCTGAACACCACCAGGCTCACCACGACCACCTGAACACCACCAGGCTCACCCGACCACCTGAACACCACCAGGCTCACCACGACCACCTGAACACCACCAGGCTCACCACGACCACCTGAACACCACCAGGCTCACCACGACCACCTGAACACCACCAGGCTCACCACGACCACCTGGACACTACCAGGCTCACCACGACCACCTGAACACTACCAGGCTCACCACGACCACCTGAACACCACCAGGCTCACCCGACCACCTGAACACCACCAGGAACACAAGGACCACCTGAACACCACCAGGCTCACCACGACAACCTGAACACCACCAGGAACACAAGGACCACCTGAACACCACCAGGCTCACCACGACAACCTGAATACCACAAGGCTCACCACGACCACCTGAACACTACCAGGCTCACCACGACCACCTGAACACTACCAGGCTCACCACGACCACCTGAACACTACCAGGCTCACCACGACCACCTGAACACCACCAGGCTCACCACGACCACTTGAACACCACCAGGCTCACCACGACCACCTGAACACTACCAGGCTCACCACGACCACCTGAACACCACCAGGCTCACCACGACCACCTGAACACCACCAGGCTCACCACGACAACCTGAACACCACCAGGCTCACCACGACCACCTGAACACCACCAGGCTCACCACGACCACCTGAACACCACCAGGCTCACCACGACCACCTGAACACCACCAGGCTCACCACGACAACCTGAACACCACCAGGCTCACCCGACCACCTGAACACTACCAGGCTCACCACGACCACCTGAACACTACCAGGCTCACCACGACCACCTGAACACCACCAGGAACACCAGGACCATCTGAACACCACCAGGCTCACCACGACCACCTGAACATCACCAGGAACACAAGGACCACCTGAACACCACCAGGCTCACCACGACCACCTGAACACTACCAGGCTCACCACGACCACCTGAACACCACGAGGCTCACCACGACCACCTGAACACCACCAGGAACACCAGAACCATCTGAACACTACCAGGCTCACCACGACCACCTGAACACCACCAGGAACACCAGGACCATCTGAACACCACCAGGCTCACCACGACCACCTGAACACCACCAGGCTCACCACGACCACCTGAACACTACCAGGCTCACCACGACCACCTGAACACAACCAGGAACACCACGACCACCTGAACACCACCAGGCTCACCACGACCACCTGAACACTAACAGGCTCACCACGACCACCTGAACACTACCAGGCTCACCACGACCACCTGAACACCACCAGGAACACCACGACCATCTGAATACCACCAGGAACACCATGACCATCTGAACACCACCAGGAACACCACGACCACCTGAACACCACCAGGAACACCAGGACCATCTGAACACCACCAGGCTCACCACGACCACCTGAATACCACCAGGAACACCAGGATCATCTGAACACCACCAGGCTCACCACGACCACCTGAATACCACCAGGCTCACCACGACCACCTGAACACCACCAGGCTCACCACGACCACCTGAACACCACCAGGAACACCAGGACCATCTGAACACCACCAGGAACAACAGGACCATCTGAACACCACCAGGAACACCACGACCACCTGAACACCACCAGGCTCACCACGACCACCTGAACACCACCAGGCTCACCACGACCACCTGCACACCACCAGGCTCACCACGACCACCTGAACACCACCAGGCTCACCACGACCACATGAACACCACCAGGCTCACCACGACCACATGAACACCACCAGGCTCACCACGACCACCTGAACACCACCAGGCTCACCACGACCACCTGCACACCACCAGGCTCACCACGACCACCTGAACACCACCAGGCTCACCACGACCACCTGAACACCACCAGGCTCACCACGACCACCTGAACACCACCAGGCTCACCACGACCACCTGAACACCACCAGGCTCACCACGACCACCTGAACACCACCAGGCTCACCACGACCACCTGAACACCACCAGGCTCACCACGACCACCTGAACACCAACAGGCTCACCACGACCACCTGGACACCAAGTGTGTGGGGGTGAGCGTGTGAAGGTGAGCGTGTGGGGGTGATCTTGTGGGGTGAGCGTGTGGGATCTTGTGCGGGTGAGCGTGTGGGGTTGAGCGTGTGGGGTTGAGCGTGTGGGGGTGAGCGTGTGGGGGTGATCTCGTGGGGTTAAGCGTGTGGGGGTGATGTTGTGGGGGTGATCGTGTGGGGGTGAGGGTGTGGGGTGATCTTGTGGGGGTGAGCGTGTGGGGTTGAGCGTGTGGAGGTGAGCGTGTGGGGGTGATCTTGTGGGGTGAGCGTGTGGGGGTGAGCGTGTGGGAACCAGACTCGTACATCCCTGTAGTCTTGACAAGATGGCTGTCAACACGCTCCTTATACCAGCTATCACCACCCTCTTCACCTCTCTCTCTCTCTCTCTCTCTCTCTCTCTTCTCACTCAGTTTTTCACTTTCTCTTCCATTGCACACTATGTGAGGTGCTGAGTAAGTTCATAACTTGAAACACTAACTTGAAACACTGGCGTGAAACTTCAAGGTAGAAGATACATTACGAACGTACACAATGTAAAGGTTTCTTTGCGAGCAGAATTATAGCAGGATGAAATACCCTACCCGCCAATATTGTAAGCGTCAACACAAGTCATATAAGAGCCAGGCGGACAAGCACTTTGCATGTATATAATTCACCTAGGTGCTACGCTCCAACAATCTGAAGTGAAAGTGTTCCTGACGTTCCTTCAACAACTGCATCTGGAGTATCAGCTGACAACGAAGCAACAAAGTTAATAGTAGTAGTAGTATAGTAGTGGTGGTACTAGTGATAGTAGTAGTAGTAGTGATAGTAGTAGTAGTAGTAAACGGTTGACTCAAGAAATCGTAATGACACGACTGCTGGTAACCAATGGTAGAACATAGAGTAACATGAGTACTTAAGATAGAAACAGAACAGATAAGTAGAGACACAGTTGTAGTTCATGACTTCAATCTCTCCTGGATATTCTATGTCATTTTTCCAGTAGGGAATAGTATATTTTCCCTCGTTTTTATGCCAGCAGTGGCCGGAGGGAGTGGAGAGTGGGGAGAGAGCCTTCTCGTTTACCAATCCTTGATTCATATATCTACATGCTACACCATAGTTTCTTAATCTAGACAGAATCAGGCATTTCTTTTCAGCAGGAATGACTTGGTGTGAACTTCAAAGTCTTCTTTTTATCTGTCTAGCCTTCACTCCCCCTCTCTCACACTCACTCTTCTCACGCCCTCATTCTCTCTCTCTCCTCATCTCCACACAGTTATCCCCCTCTGCCACTCTCATTGGGTTTCTTTCTCCCTTATATTCACGTGTGTCCCTCCTCCTCCCTCTTTATATCAGCATATTTTAAGTCAGAGAGGATGGCTTGGTGGAGAGAATCTTAGCACCACGGGTTAAACACAATGTTTCTTTCTTCTTTTTCTTTATTCTTGTACTCATAAGGCAGCATTACACCCGTAGGGGTCATACAGCGCCTGGAGAATACGAGTCTAGTTAGGTTTGATCCGAGTGTAGGGTAGATCCAGTTTCCTGGATCAAAAGCTCTTCACCGGAATGGACGAACTCACTCCAAGACAGGGAGTGTCAGGGGCCCAAGACTGTTCAACTGCCTCCCAGCGTACATATGGGGGATTACCAATAGACCCCTGACTGTCTTCAAGGAGCTAGAGTGAGTACCTGACCAGCTGGACTGTGGTTTATACGTCAGTTTACGTGCGGCCAGCAATAACAGCCTGGTTGACAAGGCCCTGATCCAGCGCGCGGCCTGGTCACGGACAGGGCCACGGAGGCATTGACCCCCGAAACCCCTTCCAGGTATACAGGCATATCTGAGAGCTGGTAAGTATTGGAAATACACATATTGTCATGTGTGTTATCATCATTCACAATATATCAATTGAAACAGTCATTAATACGAACGTTCATAGCAGCTACAACCTAAATGCCACTAATCTTAAGAGTGTTCCTGGAAACCACTTTTATTTACCTCTCCGAGGTAAATAAAACTTCATCTCCGAGGTAAATAAAACTTCCTCTCCGAGGTAAATAAAACTTCATCTCCGAGGTAAATAAAACTTCCTCTCCGAGGTAAATAAACCTTCATCTCCGAGGTAAATAAAACTTCATCTCCGAGGTAAATAAAACTTCATCTCCGAGGTACATAAAACTTCATCTCCGAGGTAAATAAAACTTCATCTCCGAGGTAAATAAAACTTCCTCTCCGAGGTAAATAAAACTTCCTCTCCGAGGTAATAAAACTTCCTCTCCGAGGTAAATAAAACTTCATCTCCGAGGTAATAAAACTTCCTCTCCGAGGTAAATAAAACTTCCTCTCCGTGGTAAATAAAACTTCCTCTCCGAGGTAAATAAAACTTCCTCTCCGAGGTAAATAAAACTTCATCTCCGAGGTAAATAAAACTTCCTCTCCGTGGTAAATAAAACTTCATCTCCGAGGTAAATAAAACTTCCTCTCCGAGGTACATAAAACTTCCTCTCCGTGGTAAATAAAACTTCCTCTCCGAGGTAAATAAAACTTCATCTCCGAGGTAAATAAAACTTCCTCTCCGAGGTAAATAAAACTTCATCTCGAGGAAAATAAAACTTCCTCTCCGTGGTAATAAAACTTCCTCTCCGAGGTAATAAAACTTCCTCTCCGAGGTAATAAAACTTCCTCTCCGAGGTAAATAAAACTTCATCTCCGAGGTAAATAAAACTTCATCTCCGAGGTAAATAAAACTTCATCTCCGAGGTAAATAAAACTTCCTCTCCGAGGTAAATAAAACTTCCTCTCCGAGGTAAATAAAACTTCCTCTCCGAGGTAAATAAAAC
This sequence comes from Cherax destructor, assembly GCA_009830355.1. Taxonomy (NCBI): domain Eukaryota; kingdom Metazoa; phylum Arthropoda; class Malacostraca; order Decapoda; family Parastacidae; genus Cherax; species Cherax destructor. The sequence goes on along the minus strand of WNWK01017542.1, from coordinate 11,066 downwards.
TTCATCTCCGAGGTACATAAAACTTCCTCTCCGTGGTAAAAAACTTCTCTCCGAGGTAAATAAAACTTCCTCTCCGAGGTAAATAAAACTTCCTCTCCGAGGTAAATAAAACTTCCTCTCCGAGGTAAATAAAACTTCATCTCCGAGGTAAATAAAACTTCATCTCCGAGGTAAATAAAACTTCATCTCCGAGGTAAATAAAACTTCCTCTCCGAGGTAAATAAAACTTCCTCTCCGAGGTAAATAAAATTTCCCTCTCCGAGGTAAATAAAACTTCATCTCCGAGGTACATAAAACTTCTCTCCGTGGAAAATAAAACTTCCTCTCCGAGGTAAATAAAACTTCCTCTCCGAGGTAAATAAAACTTCCTCTCCGAGGTAAATAAAACTTCCTCTCCGAGGTAAATAAAACTTCCTCTCCGAGGTAAATAAAACTTCATCTCCGAGGTACATAAAACTTCCTCTCCGTGGTAAATAAAACTTCCTCTCCGAGGTAAATAAAACTTCCTCTCCGAGGTAAATAAAACTTCCTCTCCGAGGTAAATAAAACTTCCTCTCCGAGGTAAATAAAACTTCCTCTCCGAGGTAAATAAAACTTCCTCTCCGAGGTAAATAAAACTTCCTCTCCGAGGTAAATAAAACTTCCTCTCCGAGGTAAATAAAACTTCATCTCCGAGGTAAATAAAACTTCCTCTCCGAGGTAAATAAAACTTCCTCTCCGTGGTAAATAAAACTTCATCTCCGAGGTAAATAAAACTTCATCTCCGAGGTAAATAAAACTTCATCTCCGAGGTAAATAAAACTTCCTCTCCGAGGTAAATAAAACTTCCTCTCCGTGGTAAATAAAACTTCATCTCCGAGGTAAATAAAACTTCATCTCCGAGGTAAATAAAACTTCTTCTCCGAGGTAAATAAAACTTCCTCTCCGTGGTAAATAAAACTTCATCTCCGAGGTAAATAAAACTTCATCTCCGAGGTAAATAAAACTTCATCTCCGAGGTAATAAACTTCTCTCCGAGGTAAATAAAACTTCCTCTCCGTGGTAAATAAAACTTCATCTCCGAGGTAAATAAAACTTCCTCTCCGTGGTAAATAAAACTTCATCTCCGTGGTAAATAAAACTTCATCTCCGAGGTAAATAAAACTTCATCTCCGAGGTAAATAAAACTTCATCTCCGAGGTAAATAAAACTTCCTCTCCGAGGTAAACTCCGAGGTAAATAAAACTTCCTCTCAGAGGTAAATGACACTGACGGTGGAGCTCGTAGCTACATACACATAAACAAAAAGGCACAATACCGTAACTGCAACAATATACAAATAACCCGCACATACGCGAGGGGACCTTATGACGACGTTTCGGTCCCACTTGGACCATTTACACACTGGTAGGTTGGAAGGTGGGGGTAGCGGGGCAGGGACCAGCTTGACGCTGCTTTTATGTTCGCTAATCACCAGATAAATTCCTCTACCTTTTAAAAGATTGAACCCACTACCTCCTCCCACCCTCCACACCTCCCTGCCTTCCTTACTGACACATGCTAGTGTATCACTACACCTCCCTCCCTTCCTTACTGACACATGCTAGTGTATCACTACACCTCCCTGCCTTCATTACTGACACATATGCTAGTGTATCACTACACCTCCCTCCCTTCCTTACTGACACATGCTAGTGTATCACTACACCTCCCTCCCTTCCTTACTGACACATGCTAGTGTATCACTATACCTCTCATCTATCTCCCCTCCCTCATGTACCTCTCTCTCTGCTCATGTCTTCTCCCCTCCCTCATATCTCTACTCTCCTTGTCCTACATCCCACAGGTTTGATTCAACAAAGGGAAGTGCAGTTGCAGTTGCTTGAATCAAGAGTCTTTCACCTCCTCGTGCTTGGAAATCTTCATTTATTTATTTTGGTGTCATGATGTTGTTGATTATCCAGCTCACTCAGGCACCACCAGTAACATGCGTACACATCTCAACGTTTCCTGATCGTTTCTTCAATCACTGTCTTGCCAGACGTGCCGAAGGTTTTTATTAAGTGTTTTATATATGGTTAAATACGAGATTTATGGAATTGTTTAAATTATCATAATATAACTTAAAATAAAAAAATGAGTTTACGGAAGCGTTCACAAGTTAATATGAGGAAGCGCCTAAGACAATTAAGGTAGTTAAGTGGGCACAATTTCAATTATGTTTGCTCTTTCGTTTATGTAAACACACACACACACACACACATGCACACACACACACGCGCGCACACACACACACACACACACACACACGCGCGCGCACACACCCACGCACACACACACACACACCCACGCACATACACACACGCGAACACACAGGTGCCAGGAGCTATGACTAGACCCCTGCAACCACAAATAAGTGAATACACACACAAAAGGCGTTTGCTACTGTATCCCATAAGAGACTGGGACAAAAACTTGAGACTGAGTCAGGAATAAGACGTAACACACTGCAGTGTATCCAAGAGCACCTTAGCAGGAGGAAACAAAGTTATTGTCTGGCAATTGATGTCACAATGTGAGTAACTATCAGGGTTCCGCAAGCATCGTTAGTACCACCATTACTCTTTCTGGTTTCTGAAAGATATATTCAGATATATCCCTGTTTGATGATGATGATGTAAAACTGATGAGGAGAATAAAGATAAATGAGGGCAAGGAAAGGCTCCAAGGGGATCTGGAAAAATTGCAGGACTGGTCTGATTTGTGGCTGCTTGAATTCAACCCCAGTAAATGCAAGGTAATGAAGATTGGGAAGGATCAAGAAGACCGGAAACGAGGCAACAGACCTCACTCAAAGAGAATCACCTAGTGGTGAACATAGTGCCAGAAATTTATATTAGCCGAATAACCTCTGCAGCCAATGTTCGTCTGGCAAATCTAAGAGTAGCCTTCAGGAATCACAACGAAGAGTCATTCCAGGTGCTTTATACAATATATGTCAGGCCCATCTTAGAGTAAGCAGCACCAGTATGGAACCCGTACCTGAAAAAAAATGAATATTAAGAAACTGAAGAAAGTGTAGAAGTATACAACAAGGCTTCTCCCTGAGGTAAAGTGCATGAGGTACGTGGTGAGGATAATGGAACTAGACCTAATGACATTGAAGGACAGAAGAATCAAGGGGGATATGACAACAACATTCATAATACTCCGGGGAATTAATAAGGCAGACAGGGATAGTGTGTTTGAGAGGCGAGAAACGGGAATTCGCAGAAAACGTTAAAACTTAAGTACAGATGAGCCACAGGGATGTTAGGAAGTATTTCTTTACAGCGGTCGGGAAGTGGAATGATCTTGGTGAGGAAGTGGTGGAGGCAGACTCAACTCATAGTTTTAAGAGCAGGTACGATAGGGCAGCCACAAATAAGTGAATACACACACACACACACACACACACATAAATGGTCTTGTCAACACACAAGTGGTCTTGTCAACACACAAATGGTCTTGTCAACACACAAGTGGTCTTGTCAACACACAAATGGTCTTGTCAACACACAAGTGGTCTTGTCAACACACAAATGGTCTTGTCAACACACAAATGGTCTTGTCAACACACACAAAAGTTTTCTAGTACCTTCAGTCTTAGTAATTCATATTTCTGGAATTTCTTTTGTAACAAGTTATTAACTTCAGCTAATTTATCTGAGGTCATCCTGGAGATCAACGTCAACACAGAATATCACTTTAGCACCGTCAAATGTGCCACCGTGTGATAATTAAATGAAAACGTGATTTATAAGAGTTAAGGATTACAACTGGTTATATTTTGCTTGTAGACGCCAATCTAATCTAACCTAAACAATGTATATATGAAATATTTGCTTAAAATTGAGATTTTGTGAGTATTGTACGTGTATTTGGTGTGAACACCACACTGTACGTGTGTATGGTGTAAACACCACACTGTACGTGTGTTTGGTGTGAACACCACACTGTACGTGTGTTTGGTGTGAACACCACACTGTACGTGTTTGATGTGAACACCACACTGTACGTGTGTTTGGTGTGAACACCACACTGTACGTGTGTATGGTGTGAACACCACACTGTACGTGTGTATGGTGTGAACACCACACTGTACGTGTGTATGGTGTGAACACCACACTGTACGTGTGTATGGTGTGAACACCACACTGTACGTGTGTATGGTGTGAACACCACACTGTACGTGTGTATGGTGTGAACACCACACTGTACGTGTTTGATGTGAACACCACACTGTACGTGTTTGGTGTGAACACCACACCGTATCTACGGTCACACTTGGCAATATTTTGTTGAACAGCACATCAGCACCTACATACACGAGAGCTATTACGAGTTTTGTGAGTGTATGATAGGAGTATGTGGCTACCGCATGCATGTCATTGTTTCATAACCTTCTTATAATCACCACACATCACTGTCTCTCACAGACTTCTCAAGATGTTATCACATAATTTATAGTCTTGGTGGGAGCAGCTTTCACTTCTTCAATTTCCAGCACATAGAGCTTATATATATTCCAACCTTCATTTGTCACTCCACTTTTACAGTTAATATATCTAGAGATTTGTAGCTACAGCAGCAGAGTTGTGTCTTGTATAATAACCCACATAGAAGTAATCCACACTTACAAGAAGAAACATCACCCAAGGTTTCTTTTTCTAAGAGTAAGTTATTTATTTTGTTGCAGCCGCTGTATTATGACTTTTGTTCTTGTATACTATTACTTGTATATTGAAAAATTTTACAAGTAATAGTACAGGCTACTCTCTCTTTCAGCAAATTACTATTGTTAACCCCCACTATTTGTGAACAATTATTATTAATGTCCCTTCTAAACACTGTATCGTATAATCTACAAAACAAGACCTTTCACTCACCCTCTAACTGCCACCAACAAGTGACGGAGGCTCGAGCCTGTACTATTACTTACGCTGCTTCCTGGTACTTTCCAGCCAGTTACTCCATTATCTAATTCTTTTATTTTCTTTCCAGTATCTCTCCCACTGCACACCATTCACGAATTATTTTATCACAGTAAAATTTCATATTTTGAAATCTGCTTTCTTCCCTCCCCCACTATTCTTCCCTCAGTGTTTACTTCCACAAGGGAGGGAGGGAGGAAGGAAGGGAGGGAGGGAGGGAGGGAGGGAGGGAGGAAGGGAGGGAGGGAGGGAGGGAGGGAGGAGGAAGGGAGGGAGGGAGGGAGGGAGGAAGGGAGGAAGGGAGGGAGGGAAAGGAAGGGAAGGGAAGGGAAGGGAAGGAAGGGAAGGAGGAAGGGGGTGAAACTGAGAGAAAGAGATAAAGTGTGTTTGTTTGTATGTGTTTACCATATTTCAAAGGCACTTGTCGATAAAACATTTGGCCTTTTGAGTGAGCGTATGTGTGTGCGTATATTATACATGTGTTGGTGCACTCGGGGTGGAGGGTGACCGGGGGGGTATAGGGGTTGAGGGGTTCTCGGGGGGATTATTAAAGGGGAAGTAATGGGAGTGCAGAGAGGGCAAGTCTCCCCGGACGGGCGGGCGAACAAGCGGGCGGGCGGGCAGGCGGACGGTCGGACAGCTGGACGCAGCGGGGACCACCGTCCACGGGGACCAGATTCCAGGGCCGGTTGCCGACATCGCCACGATGCCTGAGAACAAGTTCCCAATGTCACTTTATTGGTGGTGATGAAGATTGTAGGTGGTGTCGACGAGGAGTTTACAGGATAGGTGAAGGTGATAAGAGCGTAAGGGAGGCCAGTAGGTGATGAAAGAGGCTGTAAGGTGCCAGTCGTGGCTGCTAGGTGAAGCAGCCTCATTATGGATACCTCGCTACTGGGTCGCTAATTATGAGACGAGACCAGCGAAACCTGCCTCACACCTCGTCTGGAAGTCCTTGTTGACCTATCAGAACACGGCGAGACATGTGATGACCACTTCTGATTGGTGGGTAATGTGTGTGGGTGGCGCGGGTGTGTGCTCTCGTGATAGCCACCATCATCCACCTCACATACTCAATGTTACTACACCCATCTCCACCCCCCCCCCTCCACCCCACATCAACCACCTATTTTTTTTTAGTAATTACCTGCTCCTAGTGTATCATCCTGTTCACCCTTGTAACCCTGGTCACCACTGCTGTGTTAGTTACCCTTTCTTGCCTCGTTACCACTGTTGTAACTAACAAGTGCATTCCTGTAACTATTGTTGTAATTAACTATTGTACCCCGTCACCACTGCTGTAACTACTGTACCACCGTCACCTCTGCTGTAACAACTGTACCACCGTCACCTCTGCTGTAACTGCTGTACCCCCGTCACCACTGCTGTAACTGCTGTACCACCGTCACCTCTGCTGTAACTATTGTACCCCCGTCACCACTGTCTGTAACTACTGTACCACCGTCACCACTGCTGTAACTACTGTACCACTGTTGTAACAACTGTACCACCATCACCACTGTTGTAACAACTGTACCACCGTCACCACTGTTGTAACAGCTGTACCACCGTCACCACTGTTGTAACAACTGTACCACCTTCACCACTGTTGTAACAACTGTACCACCTTCACCACTGTTGTAACTACTGTACCACCGTCACCACTGTTGTAACAGCTGTACCACCGTCACCACTGTTGTAACAACTGTACCACCTTCACCACTGTTGTAACAGCTGTACCACCATCACCACTGTTGTAACAACTGTACCACCGTTGTAACAACTGTACCACCGTCACCACTGTTGTAACAGCTGTACCACCGTCACCACTGTTGTAACAACTGTACCACCTTCACCACTGTTGTAACAACTGTACCACCATCACCACTGTTGTAACAGCTGTACCACCGTCACCACTGTTGTAACAGCTGTACCACCGTCACCACTGTTGTAACAGCTGTACCACCATCACTACTGTTGTAAAACTGTACCACCGTTGTAACAACTGTACCACCGTCACCACTGTTGTAACAGCTGTACCACCGTCACCACTGTTGTAACAACTGTACCACCTTCAACACTGTTGTAACAACTGTACCACCTTCACCACTGTTGTAACAACTGTACCACCGTCACCACTGTTGTAACAACTGTACCACCGTCACCACTGTTGTAACAACTGTACCACCTTCACTGTTGTAACAACTGTACCACCGTCACCACTGTTGTAACTACTGTACCACCGTCACCACTGTTGTAACAACTGTACCACCGTCACCACTGTTGTAACAACTGTACCACCGTCACCACTGTTGTAACAACTGTACCACCGTCACCACTGTTGTAAAGCTGTACACGTCACCACTGTTGTAACAACTGTACCACCGTCACCACTGTTGTAACAACTGTACCACCGTCACCACTGTTGTAACAGCTGTACCACCGTCACCACTGTTGTAACAACTGTACCACCTTCAACACTGTTGTAACAACTGTACCACCTTCACCACTGTTGTAACAACTGTACCACCGTCACCACTGTTGTAACAACTGTACCACCGTCACCACTGTTGTAACAACTGTACCACCGTCACCACTGTTGTAACAACTGTACCACCGTCACCACTGTTGCAACAGCTGTACTACCGTCACCACTGTTGTAACAACTGTACCACCGTCACCACTGTTGTAACAACTGTACCACCGTTGTAACAACTGTACCACCGTCACCACTGTTGTAACAACTGTACCGCCGTCAACAGTTGTAATAACTGTACCGGTAATCATTGTTGTAACAAACAACTGTACCCTTTAAAGGTTTTGGAGAGTTTTCCTAGTCTCGCAGCCCAGCCCTAGGCCAGGCTTGTCTAATACTTGTCTGATCAACCAGGCTGTTACTGCTAGCGGCAAGCTGGCTCACATATCCATCACATGTTCAATTTCCTCTTGAATGTTTCTACACTTGTTCTGGCAATGTTTCTATCTTGTACCACCGTCAACAGTTGTAACCCGCAGTTGTAACCAACAGTTGTAACCCACAGTTGTAACCACAGTTGTAACCCACAGTTGTAACAACAGTTGTAACCCACAGATGTTGATACAATGTTCCCATGGCGCTTCTGTTTTTTACTTACTGGGTTTAATTTTACACATACTCTCATCTCTCTCACTCAAGTATATAGGGATTAGACCCTCGAGCAACTTCCAGGTATATATTATCATGTAATTCTCCTCCGCTCCACTGTGTACATATTTAGGACTTTGAGACGTTTCCAGTAATTTAAATGCTTTATTAGCTCTGTGTTGGTTGTAACGATATCCGTATTTGATCCAGCTCTGTTATCTCCCATGCTCTGAAAGGAGCCATCAACATTGAACAATATATAGCACAAGTGATTTTAAAGTCTCCATCGGCACTATTTGACCTGTTTTAATAGTTCTCATTAAATACCCTGTCATTTTCCTGGCTTTCGTAATAGTATTTGCCTTATTGTGTTCTTTGAAAAGAAAGTTCAGCTGACATTATTACACCCAGGTCCGTCACATGTTCCTTTTGTTCTATTTGGGGATCTTCTTTGTATAGTGTCTATATTGAGTTTTTCCATCTTTCCATATGTAAGTAGTTGGAACTTAGTACAACTGAACGTCATCTTATTCTCTATTGCCCACCGCCAGATTTTGTTTACATCTTCCTCCACTTTTTAGTGTCTTCCACCGAAGTGAATTTCACACTTATCTTGGAATCACCTGCGAATGACGGTACGTAACTGTGGTGATTGTTTTTATCTATGTTCGCCAGGACTGTGCCTTGGGGTACTGAGCTTATTATTTTTCTAATGCTGGATTTTGCTCTGTTTACTACCCTTTGTGTTTTGTTAGTCAGAAAATTGAGAATTCATTCGCCTACTTTATACCTAACACCCTCAATTTAGGTATAATAACTCCAAGCTGTGACAAGCTGTTTCGTAAAGTTTGTAACTTGATGTCTCATCGCCCTATCAAAGACTTTTGTGCGGTCACGGCTGCTGCTTTGTAATTTTTGTTTAGTGCTCTACTGCCTCCTTTGTTTAAAGCATCTATGTCAGCACTCTTTGTTTAAAGCATCTATGTCAGCACTCTTTAAGACCTCGGGGATTTCGCCTATATCAAATTCTTCCTCCAAACAATACTGACTCATCATGCTAGTTTAGTTTTTCACTTCTTTATATATACGAAATTCCACGAATCCGGTTCAGATGCTGCATGAGTGGCCATGTTTTCTATTTCTTTTTAAAATTCTTCTGCTTTGGACTCACTTCCGTGCTGTGATTTGCGTGGTCTTCAATAGTAATGAAAAACAATCTGCACTCTCCAACTTGCTTTCGTGAAACACATTCTCAACACTGATTCATTATGCTCTTTTAGAATTTCGCTCATTCTTTTTCATCATCGGTTTATGAACCTCCCGTAATTAATGGTCCAATTTTACACATAGGTCTTAACTTGAATATTGCACATGTGTAGAAATATTTGGGGGTTGTACCAGTATCGTGGACACCGTCTTTGTTCCATTAGTGCTTCCTCTCTATGATACGAAAGCTTTGGTTCCAACTCGATAATTTCTCGACAAAGGTTATCTTTCCTTCGGTGTGACGCTCACATTTTTTTTTATTAACACATCGACCGTTTCCCACCAAGGCAGGGTGGCCCGACAAAGAAAAACTTTCATCATCATTCACTTCATCACTGTCTTGCCAGAGGCGTGCTTACACTACAGCTACAAAAATGCAACATTAACACCCCTCCTTCAGAGTGCCGGCACTGTACTTCCCATCTCCAGGAATCAAGTCCGGCCTGCCGGTTTCCCTGAATCCCTTCATAAATGTTACCTTGCTCTCACTCCAACAGCACGTCAAGTCCTAAAAACCATTTGTCTCCATTCACTCCTAACGCTCACGCACGGTTGCTGGAAGTCCAAGCCCCTCGCACACAAAACCTCCTTTACCCCTTCCCTCCATCCTTTTCTAGGCCGACCACTACCCCGCCTTCCCTCCACTACAGATTTATACACTCTCGAAATCATTCTATTTTGTTCCATCCTCTCTATATGTCCAAACCATCTCAACAGGTGATGGGCAGGTGTAGAGTCGGGACAGGTGTGGTGATGGGCAGGTGTAGTCGGGACAGGTGTGGTGATGGAAATGAATGGTTGTCCAGGGCAATTTTGGAAATGAATGGTTGTCCAGGGCAATTGGTGTCAATTGCTGGCTGGACAAATACTGTAAGGAAAATGCAGTAACATTCATTGACAACTGGGACCTCTTCTATGGCAGAAATGACATGTATGCCAGGGATGGGGTTCACTTATCTAGGTCTGGGGTGGGGCACTGGCAACTGCAGTGGAGGGAGCTGTTAGGGCTTTAACCCTTTACCAGCCAGATGTGCCCAATATGATTCTGCCATAGAGGGTTTTAGAGGCGCTAAAATAAATAAACTTGACAAATGAACACATATAAATATGTCTTAGAATTGTTATATTATCAGGGTATAGGTTGCAATTGTTGCAGTGTCTCAATTTGATGCGTAGCCTGGTAAAGGTTAAACTAGAAAAATTAGTGGTATGGGTTTGGAAACATGAAGTCCCAGTAGTAATGTTATAATTCTAGGGAACTTAATGTGGCATAATGGTGGATATTGAAAGCCAGTGGCACTAGTGACAAGGACAGTAATAGGTATAAGGGAAAAACAGAAATGAGCAGGAAGGGTAAAGAGAAAGGAGGGTCTTTAAGTGTATATTACACCAATAGTCGTAGTGCTAGGAATAAGATGGACGAGTTGAGAGTAGTTGCAAGTACAGGTAATATTGATGTTTTTGCAATAACTGAAACATGGTTTAATATGAAAATCGGGACTTGCCTGCCGAATGTCACATTCAGGGTTTTAAATTGTTCCAAGTAGACAGAAGTATCGGGAAGGGGGTGGGGTGGCACTCTATGTCCGTGATCATTTAAATTGTTGTATAAAAATGGGTATAAAGTCTGAATTAACACATACAGAGTCTGTCTGGATAGAATTTTCAGAGGGCATGAAAATTGATTTTAGGTGTGATATACCGTCCCCCAAACTTAGATAGGG
>WNWK01017541.1:0-42206 GCA_009830355.1 Cherax destructor | reverse complement strand
ATTTGTTTATTTGACGATGGATGTTTTGAGTATGTATGTGTGTGTGTAATAGGAGGAGGAGGTGTTGATTCGCCGGGAATTCTCCCACCCCGGGGTCTATTCCAGATGGCGACCCGGCTCTGGCTCCTTTCGTGGGAGTATCTGAGACCTATGTCTCCCAGGGAGGAGGTCAAGTACCCCCTCATCGTTGGGACAACTGTCCCCAGGTCTACCCATATTCCCCACCCGCACGGGGGGGCAGGGAGAAGCTAGGCCCTCTGTCTACGTTTCCCCTGAGGGGAAGGACAGGCTTGCGAGCTGCAGATGGTAGCAAGCTCCAGCTTGCACCTAACCCTGCCCTAGAAGGGCTGGGCATGGTGTCCTGTATATATAAAACACTGATCTCGGGCCGACGGAGACTGAACCTACGAATCTTGGACAAGGTACGCAGTGCTTTGCCGACGCCCACACTGGACCAATACCTTGGCGCCCAGTTTTCTAAACGTTGACCCAAAGGCAGCGCTTCGGGCCAGGGCTTACAGCTTTCATCTCACCCCTGATGATCAAACACAACTAGAGATTTTTACAATGATAGGAATTCGCAAGAGCAGGCGAAATATTCACAAAATCTCTAGTTGTGTCGATGCATGCAGGGGATGAGATGAAAAGCTGTAACCCTCCTGCCTGAAAGCTGTGCCTGATCAACGTCTAGCGTGACTCAAGGTATTGGTCCAGTGTATATATATATATATATATATATATATATATATATATATATATATTTTTTTTTTATTATGTTGTGTGTGTGTGTGTGTGTGTGTGTGTGTGTGTGTGTAATCTTTTTTATTTTTTCCTGTTATCACTGCAGTGTTTTTAAAACTTCTTGATAATCCTGAATATTATACTCTTATATTTATGGATTAATAACAAATACGATACCGCTTTACCGCCCTTTTCTTTTTTTTAACGAATCATATTACTGGCTTGGGTTTTTATTTCATGCATTTAAGCAACTTGGATGAGCTGCCCTGAGTGAGCTAGTTGGAGTTTGTTTCCCCTGCGTGTCCTGCCCCCGTAACCATGTATTTATTTCTTTCAACTTGTCTTAAAAGTCAACGCTGACGATGCTCCACCGGGTGTAAGAATCTGCGCCCGGGAGCCGCCAGCTTATATACAATAAATACAGTTCACAAGCTAACACATAAAAGAAGAATTTTGCCGGCAGTTCGAGTCCACAAAAAAAAAAATGGTAAATCATCCGGTGGCGGGGAAGTTCCAAATGGAAGGCGAGTCTGACGAGGTTCCAGTTCCGGTCGCTGGACGGTGGTTCAGCTGGGACTGTGAAGTGGGACAGGGACAGGGACTGAGATCCGAGGCTGTGGGGTTAGACAGTGAGCTGGGACTGTGAGTGGATGAGCTGGGACAGGACTGGCACTGTGAGCTGGGACGGGACAGTGGACGGGGCACTGTGAGCTGGGACTGTGAGCTGGGACAGTGGACTGGCACTGTGAGCTGGGACTGTGAGGGTGAAGTGCGGTCCTGGATTTCAGGAGTGACTCAAAGATAGTTTTACGGTGAGGAATGAATGTTAATGTGTGTGTGTGTAGAGAGAGAGAGAGAGAGAGAGAGAGAGAGAGAGAGAGAGAGAGAGAGAAGAAGAGAAAAACAGGTAGAGAGATATGCAGAGACCACGAACACAAATTCCCAGCTCCACGCAGCTCGCCAAACAGCAATGCACACATTATACTAATTAATAAAACTCGTGACAATAAACGGGTCGGGAGACAGTGGCAATATTAATGTTGCAGAAGCCCAGGGAAGACTGCAACCTTACCCAGGTGTTATTCTGTCCACATCTTAAAGGAAAGCTCTTCTTGCTCTATTACTTGAGAGTACTTGCAAAAAGAGTACCTATACGGAGAGAGAGAGAGAGGGGGAGGATTTAATTTTCATTGGAGGTTTGCAGCCATCGACTACACCATGGTCATTATGGCTACATTTTTTTTCTACACCAGACAAAAATATTTCAGTTCCAATACAGGAATTTCTGTAAGCTTCCCGTGTAGATACCGAGAAAACACATTTCTTGGTGTGTATACACAGATAGATATACACACTTTCTGATATCTATGTACTGAGAGATATCACTTTTCCCTATACTCTTTCAAATATTTGCTTTTTTTTTTTGTTTTTTTTGAGACTCTGAAATGTTTTTTTTTGTTTTATTTATAATTTTTTTATTGATGTTGAATGGGGCAAGGAAAGTAAAAGAAAAGGAGGGAAGGGAAAAGGGGGGGGAAAATGGGGGGGAAAGGGGGGGAAAGGGGGGGGAAAGGGGGGGGAAAATGGGGGGAAAAGGGGAAAAGGGGGAGGAAAGGGGGGGAAAGTGGGGGAAAGGGGGAGGAAAGGGGGGGGAAAGTGGGGGGGGAAATGGGGGGAAAGTGGGGGGGAAAGGGGGGGGAAAGGGGGGGAAAGTGGGGGGGGAGGAAAGGGGAGGAAAGGGGGAGGAAAGTGGGGAGGAAAAGGGGGAGGAAAGTGGGGAGGAAAATGGGGGGAAAAGGGAAGAAAGTGGGAGGAAAGTGGAGGAAAGGGGAAGGAAAGGGGGAGGAAAGTGGGGGGAAAGTGGAAGGAAAGTGGGGAGGAAAGTGGGGGAAAGTGGGAAGGAGAGTGGGGAGGAAAGGGGGGGGGGAAGGAAAGTGGGGAGGAAAGTGGGAGGAAAGTGGGAAGGAAATGGGGAGGAAAGTGGGGAGGAAAGTGGGAAGGAAAGTGGGGAGGAAAATGGGGAGGAAAGTGGGAGGAAAGTGGGGAGGAAAGGGGAGGAAAGTGGGGAGGAAAGTGGGAGGAAAGTGGGGAGGAAAGTGGGAAAGGGAAAATGGGGGGGAAAGTGGGGAGGGGAAAAAGGGAGGAAAGGGGAAGGAAAGTGGGGAGGAAAGTGGGAAGGAAAGTGGGGAGGAAAGGGGGAGGAAAGTGGGGAGGAAAGTGGGGAGGAAAGTGGGGAAAGGGAAAATGGGAGGAAAGTGGGAAAGGGAAAATGGGGAGGAAAGTGGGAAAGGGAAAATGGGGAGGAAAGTGGGGAAAGGGAAAATGGGGAGGAAAGTGGGAGGAAAGTGGGGAGGAAATGGGGAGGAAATGGGAGGAAAGGGGGGAAGAAATGAAGGGGAAAATGAAAGGGAAAAAGAGGAAAAGGGGGAGGGAAAAGGAGGAAAGGGGGAAGAAAAGAAGGAGAGAAGGAAGGAAAAGAAGGGGAGAGAGAGAGAGAGAGAGAGAGAGAGAGAGGAGGGAGCGAGGATTAAGGGATAGACGCTGAGAAAATGAATTGCAAGGCAGGGAAATACATTGGTAGTGTCAGCATGCTGTGCTGACTTTGAAAGATGGTGTCACTGGGCTGTGCTGACCCCCCACGATAGTGTCAAGTGTGCTGCGTTAAATTTCCACGTGACAGTGTCAGCATGTTATACGTTTGACAGTGTCAACATGTTACCCACGTGACAGTGTCAGCATCCTATCCATGGACAGTGTCAGCATGATACCCACGTGACAGTGTTAGCATGATACCCACGTGACAGTGTCAGCATGATACCCACGTGACAGTGCATATGTGTAACAGAACAGCATGCTACCCAGGCACTCAAACACAGGTATTAAAATGAACCTAGAGGTGAAAGAGAATAGTGGAAACAAAACCAGATGTTATAGCAATAACAGAAACTAAGCTCGTGCGTCTAATAAAATATATATTTCGGGGGATATACAGGAAGAACAAGAGACGCGGAAGAGAGGAGGAAAGAAGATAAAAGAGGCCCTTCTGTTTGACTTATGTGGAGTTTTGAAGAGAGACCCAGATCAGCAGCGGAGTTTTCGGGGGACAAGGCAGAAGGGAAAGTGAAGACAACAGAAGAAAGGATCATTCATGGATATAAAGAAAATATGGAAAACAGTGAAGTGGTGGGCGGTAGAAAAGCAGAAGACATCAGAAAGTCGGAAGTAAATACCGGAGAGAAAGATGCTAGGTGAGTACAAACAGGAAGCGAGTCTGTGTTGCGCCAGCAGACGGAGGATCAAGCCTGCACTACGTCTTGCACTGAAAGACCCAATGGGTTCAGTGCTTAAAAATAAATTTAAAAAAAAAATTTGAGGGCGAGGAGGAACGGCAGTGTGAGAGCGAGCAAAGAGCAGCTAAAACAAGAGGAGGATTGTTAAGGACCGATACTATTTCCACTGCTAACACTACCTTTTAAATAATTCTCCACTACCCTTCTTTCCCCATGTTTTTAAACCCTTTGTGTGTGTGTATGTGGGGCGCGGCTGATGATCCAAATTTCTAGAAATATTAGCGTTTATATCAACCAGAATTCTAGAAATATTAGCGTTTAACTCAACGAGAATTCTGGAATTATTTGCGTTTAACTCATACCTTTGTCTTGGGCAGAAGTGCCTCAGGGTTCCTGCAACCCCTTGTCAAAATCTCTGTGAAAATCAATGTCTCACACCCACCAGTGGTAGCCCGGGAGGGACGACTCTACTTATACGTTACCCTTTTGTAGGTTTAATTGAATCCGATATTTGCCTCTTGTTTAATCGTTTTCTGAGGAATGTATTTGCAGGCACGAGTTCCTACGTCGTGGCGGAGAGTCACATTGCATATTATGCCGCTGGTTTGATCGAATTATTATTTGTGTTTGTTTGAGGGTTCAATGAGAGTTCGTAGTCTCAGTCGACTTACAGAGAGAACTACTCGTTGCTTTATTTTTCGCTGAAAGTGGTAGCTTTGTCGTCCTTCTTTATCGCCCTTCTTTGCCATCCTTCTTTGTCGTCCTTTGTCATTCTTCTTTATCATCCTTCCTTGTCATCCTTCTTTGCAGACCTTTTCCCGTTCGTCGCCTTTAAGCAGTTGAGGAATAAAAATGGAGAGCATTATTAAAGGTGCGGTAAGGGCTCATTGTCAACTGTTGCTGCTGTTTTATGGGACTTTGTTCCAACATTTGCAGGCTGTAAAATGAGGTTTCAGTCTGTGATGTTGTTGATGCTGTTTTTCCTTCGCCTTGAAAATCACTTTCCGTTCTAGTGCGCGGTCGTAAGCAAGCACTGGCATGGGTGTCATAAATGGTAGTTGGCCCACAGATGCAACTGTGGAAAGCAGACCCAAAGTGAGACGCGGCAACGCAGCCGCCGTGCACTGGTATTGGGGCTACTGACGCAGTCGACGATGGAAGTATGTTCAGAAAAATTTACTCGATTGTAATCACTTGAATTTCCCGCAGATAAAATGATTAAATAAGGAATACCCCTTCCCCTCCACCTCTAACATGAGACCAACCGCTAATGAAAAGTGACAAGTTATAAATTCACTGTTTGAACGAACTGGCTTTGGAGAGATGATGGAACGGTACAGTAGGGAGAGATTCCAATTTGTGGGTGGCAAGAAACCCTGGAAGATAATTTTACTTGAAAGAAATTCAGTTTCACTAAGATTGTTATTGATCTGAAACAAAATTCCTCGCAGCACTGTTTTTCAAGACACACGGTGAAATGACACAGGGAAGAGTTTGATAAAACACTACCGAATTATGATATTCGAGAAGATTAATTTGGGACCTCCCCAAATTGAAGTTAATGACTAATAGTGTGAGATCTTTTGCTGAGCACCAGACTGCAAAATATATACGAGAATTATACTAAAGGCGCCATTGATTTAATTTCCTGGGATAATTGCATCAGTGATAGAAGCTTGTTCTCGATGATGTTCTGCATCTCAGGTATAGCACATGTGAGAATAGGAAGATTTTTAGATGAAGATTTTAACTGACTTGACAAGTGAAGGAAGGTGAACGGAGGTGAAAATGAATGTATGTGGGGGGCCACGAGGTTAGAAAGAAAAGGAATGGTGACCTCAACGTCTGTGGAAAAGGTACATGGGTGACCTCAAGTCTGTGAAGACAGGTACATGGGTGACCTCAACGTCTGGAAGACAGGTACATGGGGACCTCACAGCTGTGACAAGCGAGTGCATCAGCTGTTCCCTCTCAAGAGCTAAATTACTCGAGCCACAGTTCAATCGCCAGTCTTCAATCAGTTAGCCTCTTTAATCGCCGTCTTCAATCAAGCCGTTCAACCAAGCGTCTTCAATCAAGCCAGTTTCAACCGCGCTTCAACGCCATCTTCAACAAGCCAGCTCAAACGCCACACCCAAAAACCTGACTTCCAAACTAAGATTATTTAATTACGCCACTGCCTATTGTTCTAGAAAGTAACAACCATATAGAATGTGACCAAGACTTGGGAATCATGTTAAGCAGAAATCTAAAGCCAAAACGTCCATAATAAGATAAAAACTATTTGGATTTACAACAAGATGTATAAATTAGTTTAGGTTCATAAAAGAAAGATGAACTGCATGTTTGTGCTCATTCTGAACACCCAGACAAAAGTAAGCTAAATGAAGGACTGATAAACACGGCCAGACCATTTCTGTGCAAGCTATCAGTTCCACCTTCCGTGCAAACAGTCAATTAAACCTTCAATTCAAATTAGCAGTTTCAACCTCAATCCATTTTCATAACTAAGGGAACAATTTAGGTGAAAATTGATACAAAAAGATGGGAAACGTAACAAGATGAATAGAGAGAGTGTAAACACAGGTGGACCCAGACCAGTTGATAGCCGATCAGCCAGGCTGTTGGTGCCAGTTGCACGCAGTCTGGCGCAGGTACCCAACCAAGATGAAATTCAGCAGAACTGCCCAGATACAGTCTAATTGTGCCTGGTGAGGACGAGGCTCGAACAAAAATAAAATTGGGGAAAAGAAAAGGATAGATGCAGAAGATGATAAGAAAAAAAAATAAAGAAGAAATATGAAGAAGAAATATGAAAAAAAATGTAATAATAAGATGTAATAATAATTAATAATAAAATAATAAAAATTAAAAATTATAATAATAATAATAATAATAATAATAATAATAATAATAATAATAAAAGAAAATGATAAATGAAGAAAAAAGAATTAAAAAATACGTTTGATATTACATAGAAAAGCTTAAAAAGCAGAGAACAGACAGAAATAAAACGCAAATTCCATCCCCGAACTGCATATAAATCACCCATCTGAGGACCTGTGAAATTCTTTCCCCTTTAATCGTTTACCTGGGAAATTCACCAAATTTCTTTTGCACTGCCCTGCTGCTCCTATGGATTATTGCCACTTGCACTGACAACAACACACAACACACACACACACACACACACACACACACACACACACACACACACACAGGTGCACTTCATTCCAGAGAGTTCACTTAATCCCTTAATAGGATTAAAGTATTTTTTGGGGGGGGAGCAGGTGACGGAGCTTTATATCTTGGAGCTGATGGCAAACCCCGTCAACAGTTAGCAATTACTCCTGTTTGAATTAATGTGCAACTACGAGTTACTACGACTATTCAACTTTTGATACCTCAATAGTGATACTATACTACTACTACTACTTCCACCACCACCACTATTACCATCATTGCACTGATACTACTGTTACCGTTGCTACACCATCATTAACACTTTTACAACCACAACATTAAAACAATTTTTACAGCTGCTACTCCTCATAAAAATATATTATATATATATATATATATATATATATATAATATATATATATATATATATATATATATATAATTATTATAATTTTTATATAAAAAAAGGGGTTAAAATTTTGTTAATAGAAAAAGAATCATTTGAAATTCCCCCAAAGGGGAAAAAAATTTCAGAGTCGTGACAATGCTCTGCATCAGACCGTTGCTTCTGTATCAGTGAAAGGCAGTGTGATGTGGGAAGTTGTGTAGTGTTTTGTTGAGGGGGTCCAGCCAGCGGAGGTGTGGAGGCTTTTTACCCTCCTGTGTGTTTGGCCGGGGTTGAGGGGGAACATGGTCACCCAGGCCTTCCTATTATGCATGGTAAACCGTAGATCACGGTTAATAGTGGTAACATTGTGAATATTGTCCAATGGCGAGGGTGGGTTCCCAAGTGGAATATTTGTGTGTAAGAAACAAAAGTAGTCATTGAAATGCACCGTTATGAACACGGGGCCCGGGCCTGGAGGCAAAACTTTGCCCCGCTGAGGGTCTGTTGTTCGAAAGGGTGGAAACATTGGATGTGTTTCCACACCTTTGTCCCGTCCATCAGTAAAATGGGTACCTGGGTGTTAGTCGATCGGTGTGGTTAGCATCCTGGGGCAAAATTGACCTTTTCCCCCGAAATGCTCTGCATAACAAGCGGCTTTCTATATAGTAGTATGTCACTGATGTCAGGTAGGCCTGTATCCTTGTAAATGTACTTGTAGAAATAAAGATATTAGTAGTAGTAGTAGTATTTAGATTGGACATCTTCGCTACCCATCCCTGATCCTCTTCTCACATTCTTTAAACTGTGTGCCGCCTGACCAAGGGTGTTGTTGTTTAGTGCTCGACCACTTACACTCACTACCTCTCTCTGCTCCCTCATACACTCATGTATCCATGCCTTGCTTCCCCGTCATCCCCAGCTGGCGCCCCAACGCCCCGATGTCAGCAATGCCACAAGGGTGTCGGATTCCCAGGAATCTGCAGGACATAACCAACATGGTGGAACTCGTTAATGAGGCATTTGCCAGGTGTCAACAGGAATTGTGCATGCAATCCACAAATCCAACATCCGGCACACGAGCGAACGAGCGATAAAAGATGCAAAATAACCACAGGGAGTTGAATGATAGTGTAGGGCCTTTTTGGGTTTCAAAACCCCAAAACATCAGGAGCTTGCAATGTTGCAGAAATAAAAAGGAAATCCAGGGATTCATACAGGGAAATTACCCTCCAGAATAACAAAAAAGCGTGCCAAGAAATGCCAAGTGCCAGAAAATGCAGACAACATAGTGAGAACATAACATAAAACACATATAGCCCACAAGCATTAAATAGTAGTAAGACCAAGCAACCACAACGTCAGTGACATGTCAGTTATCACAAACATGCCATCATATTCCAAACCGTTTCGTTATAAAAGATTTAAATTCTGATTCCAAAAGTATCTGGCACTTGTTTTCAGGAAATTTACTATTGTTGTATTAAAGAAAATGGGTATAAGGCAAACACTTAAACAAGTGGGAGACGATCTTATTTTGAAGAGAATAAACGCACCCAACTCTTCAGTAGACGCTAGTTTAAACCCAAAAAAAGTAAACAGGAGCAGCAGACCCTAATACCCCTAATTCGTCAGTGTTGAACTACATTTACAACATAAGGAATTCAAATAGGAACCAGTTTAAGGTTTATGTACAATGAACTTAATTACAAAGAGTCAAGTTTGAACAAACGGAAACTATTATTATATAACAAACTTTTTTTTTCTAAAGTAAATAAACAGACGGGACGAACATTAAGTCTCGGTAAAAATGTGTCCAGATCCATATCATTCGGCCAAAGACAAAAGATGGCATCCACATGTTGAACCAACACTTAATCTAAAAATATTCCTTTTTACAGACATATACAGATTGTTTAAAGGTGAGAAGATTCCCATAGACTTTCCCCCTGCCTTTGAGCGTATTTTCCCCTTCAAACTCAAACTTACAATCAACTACGCACAACTTAATCAACTCATTATTGTTCTCAGTATTAAGTAACTCATCTAATTCTTCATTCAGATGGGAAAACAAACTCTGAACAAGACCCTGGGTAAACATAGTGTAAAAATCATTGGACATGTTTAAATTTGCAATGTGTCAATTAGGTCAACATTGTTTTATAAGGGGTTTCAGAGAGTTGCCAAACATTATGAGTTTTAATAAAACCCGTACACAAAAAGGGAATTTTTAATCAATTCCTCATGTTATTAATGTTGTGGTCGCTTGGTCAGTACTATATAAAATAATGACTGTGGGTTTCATATGCTTTATGCTTATATTCTGTAATATGCTGTCTGCATTTTCTGGCACTTTGCAGTCTGAGGCCCATTTCTGTTAATCTGGAGAGAGTCGTTCACCTGAACGAATCTGCCTAATTTCCTGCTCTATTTTTGTGAAGTTGCAAACTCCTGGTGATGTGTTGATTACAACACGAAAGGCCAAGAGCTATCATTCAACTCCCCCTGTGGTTATTTTGCATTTTTTATCGGAAAAAATTTTAATATATATAATTTATATATATATATATATATATATATATATATATATATAAATATTTTAAAGAAGAGAAGTCAAGTCTTAGTCTAGTAAAACAGAAAGAAGACCTCTGCTCACTTAGACAATCACTCAGCAACCAATTTCCGTTGCAGGTTGTTTGTGCTCTCCATTGTTTTCAGACGGTTGTTCTCCCCGGCTAATTTTTTTTATGGGGTGGGGTTGTAAAAGGTGAGGTGTTATGGAGGCTGATGGTTGTGGAGGCTGGCGAGATGTGAGGGGAAGGGGGGTTTTGGCTCTGAAGCAGAAGATAGTACAGCAAAATGCAGAAACTGTATTTGTTTAGACATATATTGTATTAGTAACTATCCCTTTACTACTGTTGTTTTAGTAACTACCCGTCTACTGTTGTTGTGTTAGTAACCAGAGGTTTACTGCTGTTACTGTTCCAACTTTAATCCTTACTGCTGTGTCAATAACCATCACTCTACTGCTGCTGCTGTGTCAACAACCACCCATACTCTTGCTGCTCTTCATACAGCAATTCCCCCTACTGCTGTTGCTGTTGCAACAGCCACCACCCTACTGCTGTTATTGTTGTAACAACCACCACCCCCACTGCTGTTATTGTAGTAACAACCACCACCCCTACTGCTGTTTTGTTATAACATCCACCACCCCTACTGCTGTTACTGTTGTAACAACCACACTACTTATGTTGCTGTTGTTACAACCATCACTATTGATATTGCTGTGTAACAGCCACCACCACCGCTGTTGCTGTTGTAACAGCCACCACCACTACTGCTGTTGTAACAACCACCACTATTGCGTTGTTACAACCACCCTACTGCTGTTGCCGTTGTAACAGAAACCACCACCACTTCTGCTGTTGGAGCTGCAAAAGTCTGTCCATCACGACGGCCACTTTAACAAGAAACAAAGAGCTCACCATAATATAATCGTAATAAATGGAATGTTGGGTAAACAGTAAAATTAACCGTGGTAAGATAATGGCTTTTACCCTCTAAAATACACGAGAAGGAACTTTATCATAAATTATGTTGAAACGCAGAGAGAGAGAGAGAGAGAGAGAGAGAGAGAGAGAGAGAGAGAGAGAGAGAGAGAGAGAGAGAGAGGGAGAGAGAGGAGGAGAGGGATCGATTATTTTAACCAGAACGAGGCTATCTGCTGAGAAAACTGTCTGACTCTTCTAACTAGGTTAGGGACTATCGTGTACTATGGTTAATCAAGGATAGTATAACAGGAGGGAAACAGCAATATAATGGCAAGAGAGAGAAAGGCGGAATACAATACACTTCCGTCATATACATCAGGCTTAACGCACGGGGATTGTCGCTCTTGTTGAGTTTAGTTATATAGTGGCAAAAATTAGCGGCAGGCGGAGAGAAAGAGAGAAAGTTTCTCTTTTAAAGTGACTCGACTAAGTGAATTACTTAGGGCGAGGAGAGCCACCAAGATGTAAGAGAATTTCTTCAACACAAGTGACAGTAATGAGAGACTGCTTGAAAGACTCTTAAGCTCACTTTGTTTTTTAAAAATACCCGTCTGCATCAACAGCACGGTTTACGCCATATTGTTATGAGTTTAGATGACCACCACCACCACTACTACTATCCTTATACCATCACTACACTACCCCCTCCGTAACCACCACCACCCCACTATCCCTACCATCACTACCACTACCACCTCCGTAACCACCACCCCCCACTATCCTTACTACCATCACTACCACTACCACCTCCGACCACCCCCAAACACTATCCTTATTTACCATCACTACCACTACCACCTCCGTAACCACCACCACTATCCTTCTACCATCACTCCACTACCACCTCCGTAACCACCACCACCCCCACCTTATCCTTACCTACCATCCCCCCCCTACCCCCTACCCCTCCCTCCGAAAACCACCCACCACTATCCTTACTACCATCACTCCCACTACCTCCAACCCCCCTCAACCACCACTCCCCCACCATCCACCCCCCTACCACCATCACCACCACTACAACCACCACCACCATCACTACCACCATCTCACTACCACCATCACTACCACCACCACTACCATCACCACAATTACCACCATCACCACCTTCATAACCACCACCATCACTACCACCATTAATACCATCACTCACCACCACCACCATCACCACCACACCACCATCACCACCACTACAACCACCACCACCATCACTACCACCACCACTACCATCACCACTACCATCACCACAATTACCACCATCACCACCACCATCATTACCACCACCACCACCACCATTAATACCATCACTACCAACTACCACCACCTAGTATACCAACAACCACTACTGCAGGCGGAGGTGGTACTCGTTGGTAAGTAAGTTTATTTAGGCGCAAGTACAAATAAGTACAATTATCATACAGTGTAAATTGCCTCTTTCAAGCGTCAACCAGACAAGAGGTGAGCCAACATGCACCTGGGTCACGGGTGCCATCTGTAACTGACTCTCAAAACTAACTGGATTATCACAGACACTAAAGGTAGCAGGCAGTGACTTATGGCACCCCCAGTGCCACAGTTACAGGCCACCCAGGTCCGTGAAGCAGGTCCAGCAGCAACAGACCCACTAGAAATCCAGATCATTCTCAACGGGATAACGAGCCGGGTTCAACATAACAGCCCAATTTCGTCGTGACAACAGCCCAGGTTCAAGAGCCCAGGTTCAACACCCAGGGTTTAACACCCAAGGTTCCCAAAACCCCAGGTTCAACACCCCAGGTTCAACACCCCAGGTTCAACACCCCAGGTTCAACACCCCAGGTTCAACACCCCAGGTTCAACACCCCCGGTTCAACACCCCAGGTTCAACATGGCAAGTCACTCTGCAGGGTGTGGGGACTAACACAGGACAACAAAAACCCGGTTCTTCAAGGCAACAGGCCAAGTTCAACGGGGAAAAAGGACTAAGCTGAACGGAACAATAAATGTTCAACAGAACAATTAGTCAGGCACAAGATGAAAAAACCCACAACGAAAACAGGCTAGGTCCAACAGCCCCAAGAAGACAACAGACCGGGGCCAAAAGGAAAACAGAGCAGTCAACAGGACAACAGAGGAGAGGAGCAGCACTATCACACCCCCACACTGTTCCTCCAAGAAATCTAATCACAGCCATTCCCGCCTCATTTTTGCGTATCCCCCCAGAGCTGAAGATTGGGTGTATCCGGCTATAGTGGGTATGGATTGGGGGGAAAACGGACGGACTCGCCCGTTCGAGGCGAATTCGTAGATGATTTTTTCCCCCACCTCCATCAAAAATTTTCCCCGGGCTCGTCTTTGAGGCCAGTAAACCCTTTTTTCCATTAATATTTTATCTAACCGGAAAAAAAAAGGGTTTTCCAAATCTTAAGCAAATAAAAAAATTTGTTGAAAATGTTTCCCCCGTTAATGCACGTTATGCAACACTGCAAGCCCCCGGGGGTCTGCAACATTCCATTGCTGCACCCCCCAGGATAAATACACCGAGGGTGATATTCTGTGTATACCAGTGCTGAGAGTTTCTTAATCCCACTTTTTCAAGTATTATTCCCCCCTGTGGTGAAAAAGGGTTAAAAAGTAGCCGGGGCCTCTGTGGTCGATAGGTTTTTTAAATCCATTAATCAACCCTTGGAAGGGAAAGAGGTAGCATCCTATCACCACCAGTCAAGAATACTTGCTTTAAAAAAGGAACCCCCTCGAAGAACAAAAAAACACAATACCGTGACTAGAACAATACACAAATAACCCAAACATAGGAGAGAGACTTGACCATTTAAAAGTTATCACTGATCAACCTCCTACGCCACTACGCATGATTTACAATTTTTCATGATGAGACACAGGTCGACCAGTGAGCCTCAGTTATTTCCCAGGTGAAGTGGAATTAAAATATTTCAGGAGATAAGATCAAGTCTTTCCAGTTGAAGCTGCGCAATTAAAAATGAAAGTTTATATTGTTTTATTCTGCTTCGTTCGAAGGGCAAAGAAATAACCACATATGCCTAGCTAACGTAAGGAGGACGAGACTGAGCAGAATTATGAGAGGAAGAGCTGAGCTGAATTATGAGAGGAAGAGACTGAGCTGAATTATGAGAGGAAGAGACTGAGCTGAATTATGAGAGGAAGAGACTGAGCAGAATTAGAGAAGAAGAGACTGAGCAGAATTATGAGAGGAAGAGACTGAGCAGAATTATGAGAGGAAGAGACTGAGCAGAATTATGAGAGGAAGAGACTGAGCAGAATTATGAGAGGAAGAGACTGAGCAGAATTATGAGAGGAAGAGACTGAGCAGAATTATGAGAGAAGAGACTGGAATGAATTATGAGAGGAAGAGACTGGAATGAATTATGAGAGGAAGGACTGGAATGAATTACGAGAGGAAGAGACTGGAATGAATTACGAGAGGAAGAGACTGGAATGAATTACGAGAGGAAGAGACTGGAATGAATTACGAGAGGAAGAGACTGGAATGAATTACGAGAGGAAGAGACTGGAATGAATTACGAGAGGAAGAGACTGGAATGAATTACGAGAGGAAGAGACTGGAATGAATTATGAGAGGAAGAGACTGGGCTGAGTTATGAATGGAAGAGACATGAATGAATTACGAGGGAAGAGACTTGAATGAATTATGAGAGGAAGAGACTGGAATGAATTACGAGAGGAAGAGACATGAATGAATTACGAGAGGAAGAGACTGGAATGAATTACGAGAGGAAGAGACTGGAATGAATTATGAGACGAAGAGACTGGAATGAATTACGAGACGAAGAGACTGGAATGAATTACGAGAGGAAAAGACTGGAATGAATTATGAGAGGAAGAGACTGGAATGAATTACGAGAGGAAGAGACTGGAATGAATTACGAGAGGAAGAGACTGGAATGAATTACGAGAGAAAGAGACTGGAATGAATTACGAGAGGAAGAGACTGGAATGAATTACGAGAGGAAGAGACTGGAATGAATTACGAGAGGAAGAGACTGGAATGAATTACGAGAGAAAGAGACTGGAATGAATTACGAGAGGAAGAGACCGGAATGAATTACGAGGGGAAGAGACTGGGTTGGATCACGGGAGGAAATGACTGGACTAAATCATGGGAAGCAGAAAAAGGGAACAACTCAAGCGAGGAAAAGACTGAACTTAAATATTAAAACAAAAATCCGGACATTAACCGCACTAGTTAGGCAACATTTCTAACCGCCTCTCCAACTTCCGCCCTCGACCCATCCCTAGAGTGAAAAGGTTTTTATAATGCGTTTTAACTTTATTACGCTAGAGGGTAAAGGCGGTTTTTATGTGAAAGTTAGATCTCTATTTTCACCTGTTTCTGGGATTTTTTTTCTCTAATATCTCTCTCTCTCTCTCTCTCTCTCTCTCTCTCTCTCTCTCTCTCTCTCTCTCTCTCTCTCTCACCACTACAACACTACTACATTTTAGTTACATTTTTTCTAACTGGTCTTGTAAACAATGTCAGCTGCTGAGCCATTAGAGACGGGAAAAGGGGAGAGGAGGGGAGGCGAGAGGGAGAGAGAGAGAGAGGGGAACGGGGTGAAAGAGGAGGGGAGGCGAGAGGGAGAGAGAGAGAGAGGGGAACGGGGTGAAAGAGGAGGGGAAAGTGTGGGATCCAGCGAGTGTGAAAAAAAAGGTTCTGTGTTTTTTCTGCAGTCTGAAAAGAATAAAGTCACTATACATAACTTTAATATAATCGAATGTAATTATTATTGTCAGGAAGTGAACTATAATAGCCAGTATATCTGGTATGGTCAGTAAATGAGCCACAATAGTCAGTATATCGTCAACACGATAACTTAGAGGTTTATCAAGTTAAACTTTCTTAAAGTTGTACAAAGGGCGAAACGTTGTTCTGTTTCGTTGAAGTTTCAGTAACGCCGACGCTGTTAAAATATCTTAGTAAGAAATTAGGAAAAAAATTGTTGGAAGCTTACCTGAGGAAGTGCTTCACTGGGGTTAATTATGAAGAAAACACAGGTGGGTGGTGAGTGATCATGATCACCTGAGGGACTCCAGACTAATTACCTGGCGAGAGCACCCAGTGTACGAGGGCCTCTCACCCTGTGTAATACCTCCTCTACCCCGTGTAACACAGCTTGTCACCCTCTGTAATATCGCTTCTCACCCTGTGTTATACTGCCTCTCACCCTGTGTTACACTGCCTCTCACCCTGTGTTACACTGCCTCTCACCCAGTGTTCACTGCTCTCACCCAGTGTTACACTGCTCTCACCCAGTGTTACACTGCCTCTCACCCAGTGTTACACAGACTCTCACCCAGTGTTACACAGACTCTCACCCAGTGTTACACAGACTCTCACCCTGTGTTACACAGACTCTCACCCTGTGTTACACAGACTCTCACCCAGTGTTACACAGACTCTCACCCTGTGTTACACAGACTCTCACCCTGTGTTACACAGACTCTCACCCTGTGTTACACAGACTCACCCTGTGTTACACAGACTCTCACCCTGTGTTACACAGACTCTCACCCTGTGTTACACAGACTCTCACCCTGTGTTACACAGACTCTCACCCTGTGTTACACAGACTCTCACCCTGTGTTACACAGACTCTCACCCTGTGTTACACAGACTCTCACCCAGTGTTACACAGACTCTCACCCAGTGTTACACAGCCTCTCACCCTGTGTTACACAGACTCTCACCCTGTGTTACACAGACTCTCACCCTGTGTTACACAGACTCTCACCCTGTGTTACACAGACTCTCACCCTGTGTTACACAGACTCTCACCCTGTGTTACACAGACTCTCACCCTGTGTTACACAGACTCTCACCCTGTGTTACACAGCCTCTCACCCTGTGTTACACAGCCTCTCACCCTGTGTTACACAGACTCTCACCCTGTGTTACACAGCCTCTCACCCTGTGTTACACAGACTCTCACCCTGTGTTACACAGCTCTCACCCTGTGTTACACAGACTCACCCTGTGTTACACAGCCTCTCACCCTGTGTTACACAGCCTCTCACCCTGTGTTACACAGCCTCTCACCCTGTGTTACACAGACTCTCACCCAGTGTTACACAGCCTCTCACCCTGTGTTACACTGCCTCTCACCCAGCGTTACACTGCCTCTCACCCTGTGTTACACCGCATCTCATCCTGTGTTACACAGCCTCTCACCCTGTGTTACACTGCCTCTCACCCTGTGTTACACTGCCTCTCACCCTGTGTTACACAGCCTCTCACCCTGTGTTACACAGCCTCTCACCCTGTGTTACACAGCCTCTCACCCTGTGTTACACAGCCTCTCACCCTGTGTTACACAGCCTCTCACCCTGTGTTACACAGCCTCTCACCCTGTGTTACACAGCCTCTCACCCTGTGTTACACAGCCTCTCATCCTGTGTTACACAGCCTCTCACCCTGTGTTACACTACCACGTGTCCAGACGCACGTGGAGGAAAAAAAACACACTCGTATACACACACACATACACACACCATACACACACCATTCACACACACACACACACACACACACACACAATACACACACACATTGCAAAGGTTTGCAACAAGACTAGTCCCGGAGCTAAGGGGTATGTCCTACGAGGAGAGGTTAAGGGAAATCGACCTGACGACACTGGAGGACAGGAGAGATAGGGGGGACATGATAACGACATATAAAATACTGAGAGGAATTGACAAGGTGGACAGAGACAGAATGTTCCAGAGATGGGACACAGCAACAAGGGGACACAGTTGGAAGTTGAAGACTCAGATGAATCACAGGGATGTTAGGAAGTATTTCTTCAGTCACAGAGTGGTCAGGAAGTGGAATTGTTTGGGAAGCGATGTAGTGGAGGCAGGATCCATTCATAGCTTTAAGAAGAGGTATGATAAAGCTCATGGCGCAGGGAAAGTGACCCAGTAGCGGCCAGTGAAGAGGCGGGGCCAGGAGCTATGAATCGATCCCTGCGAGTACAACTAGGTGAGTACACACACCATACACAAACACATATACACACACACACACACACACACACATATACACACGCAGGTAGAGGTGAAGAAACTGCTATATGAACTAGATACCTCAAAGGCGGTGGGCCCAGATAACATATCTCCTTGGACACTGAGAGAAGGAGCAGAGGAACTGTGTGTGCCACTAGCAACAATCTTCAGTAACTCTATCGAAACTGGACAATTGCCTGAGGCGTGGAAGACAGCAAATGTAGTTCCAATTTTTAAGAAAGGAGACAGACAGGCAGCGTTAAACTACTGAGCAGTGTCACTGACTTGTATAGTATGTAAAGTCATGGAAAAGATCATCAGGAGAAGAGTGGTGGAACACATTGAAAAGATTTGGCTCATACATGACAATCAGCACGGCTTCAGAGATGGGAAATCCCGTGTCACAAATCTACTTGAGTTCTACGATAAGGTAACAGAAGTAAGACAGGAGAGAGAGGGATGGGTACATTGCATCTTTCTGGACTGCAAGAAGGCTTTGACATATAGGTGAGTACATATAGGCGAGTACACACTATACACCTTACTCGTCTAATGACGATAATTACGTAGCGCAAAAAGAAATAACAGTGGGGCAGCAGACGCATTCCAGCGAGCCAGATATTTTTCTCTTAAAAAATAGAATTAACAATCCTGAAATCAGATGACTAAAAAAGGATTATTTTTTTTAGAGGGGGGGGGCGCTAGGGAGGGTGACGAGGGGTATCCTACCAAACCTAAATTAATTTTCTAATATATTTCTCTCATTTTCTTTTCCTCAGATTCATTTTTTTCACCTAAAAATCTACTTGAGTGATTATATAGGCAGGTGGAAGCAACGGCTTTTGTTTTATTGCATCCTGAACTATAGTGCTCAGATTATTATTATTATTGTTATTATTAGTAGTGGCAGTAGCATTATTATTATTCCTATAATAATAATAATAATAATAAATATTATTATTTTATTAATATTATTGATATTATTTTATTATTATTATTATTATTATTATTATTAATTTATTTATTTATTATTAGAAGTAGTAGTAGTGCCGTTATCGTAATAATAATAATAATTAATAATTATAATTTGATATTGGAAAAAGAGACAGATGAGGAGGATTATGATGATGGAGACTCTTGAAAATGATGAGAGTGAGGGAAGTGATGAGAAGGGGAAGATTATCAGGATGTAAGGGGAAGGGAAGAGAGAGAAAGCGAGAGACGAAGAAAAGAAAGAACAGGGGGAAGTAGGGAAGAGAGAGAGGCTGGTGTTGGAGAGGGTGAGTGGAAGATAAATGTTGGAGATAAAGATAGAATTGAGAGAGAGAGAGAGAGAGAGAGAGAGAGAGAGAGAGAGAGAGAGAGAGAGAGAGAGAGAGAGAGAGAGAGAGAGAGAGTGTATTTCTTTTTGGGAAAATTTCCGATTTCTGGCGAAATCTGTGGCTGAGATAGACTCGAATCTTGATTTCTCTTGAAACTCCTAAAACATAGAGATGAGCTAGCAGCATACAGATATAGACCTGATGTAAACACAGAAGATATATATACAGCTGCTAAGAATATCTAACCAAGGAAAGAACTTGCAGCAACAGACTGGCTGGCGATATCTATTTCTATATAATGCTATCTATTTCTCTCCCTATCGTCATCTTCATAATTGTGAGAAATCCATTAGATGAAAAAAACATGTAAATAAGGTAGGAAACTGCTGAAGCCGTGTGGGTTCTTAGGCGCAAATAGTACTGTAGGCTCGATCCTCCGTCATTATAACTAACTAGTCATAATTTCATTTGTTTCCTGTGTTTATGTCAGAGAAATAATTAAGTGTTCTGGTGTTTGAAATTTTTGTTTTAGTTGGTTTGAAATTTCACACTCATTTTCAGCGATCATGTTTTATTAATTGGATTGTATGGTTTGATTGTCCGGGATAATTGTTGTCATTGTCATTATTTAAGAGACAACTTTAATGGCTTGCTATTAGGCATTGTGATTGTTTTTTAATGAGCGGTGAGTCAGTTTTGAAAGAGCTGTGATGCCACTCATTTCACGGCTATAAATTGGAAATTTAAGTTGGACGTGGGTTCACGTATTTGATATTTCGTTAATGATCCACAGCAGAGGAGAAATGCAGCTTAGTTTCTCCTCCACGTATTAGGTTAGACACACACACACTCTGCTTCAAGCAGAGTGGCCTCGGCCTGCTAGCAGGTCGGTAAGGAGGGTAAAAACTGCTTGAGAGGTGTTACAGCAGGAACCATCATCGCTAAGAAACTTGTTGACACAAGTTTAAGTCCATTTTATGATTCTTTATGACATTTTAACAGCGCAAGTTTGGTTGAAAGTTATTGGAGGGATTATCGCCAGAGTTAAAAGAGAGATTTGCGTTGTGAGTTTTATATTGGTGGTTGTCTTGGAGTGGTGGTAGTGGTGATGGTGTGGTGGTGGTGATGATGGTGGTTGTCTTGGAGAGGTGGTAGTGGCGGTGGTAGTGGTGGTAGTGGTGGTGGTGATGATGGTGGTTGTCTTGGAGTGGTAGTAGTGGCGGTGGTAGTGGTGGTAGTGGTGGTGGTGATGATGGTGGTTGTCTTGGAGTGGTAGTAGTGGTGATAGTGTGGTGGTAGTAGTGATGATGTGGTGGTGGTGGTGATGATGGTGGTTGTCTTGGAGTGGTGGTAGTGGTGGTGGTGTGGTGGTGATGATGGTGGTTGTCTTGTAGTGGTGGTAGTGGTGATGGTGTAGTGGTGGTGGTGATGGTGGTTGTCTTGTAGTGGTGGTAGTGGTGATGGTGTGGTGGTGATGATGGTGGTTGTCTTGTAGTGGTGGTAGTGGTGATGGTGTGGTGGTGGTGGTGATGGTGGTTGTTTTGGAGTGGTGGTAGTGGTGATGGTGTGGTGGTGGTGATGGTGGTTGTCTTGGAGTGGTGGTAGTGGTGATGGTGTGGTGGTGGTGATGGTGGTTGTCTTGGAGTGGTGGTAGTGGTGATGGTGCGGTGGTGGTGGTGATGATGGTGGTTGTCTTGGAGTGGTGGTAGTGGTGGTAGTGGTGGTTGTGATGATGGTGGTTGTCTTGGAGTGGTGGTAGTGGCGGTGGTGGTAGTGGTGATGGTGTGGTGGTGGTGATGATGGTGGTTGTCTTGGAGTGGTGGTAGTGGCGGTGGTAGTAGTGGTGGTGGTGATGATGGTGGTTGTCTTGGAGTGGTGGTAGTGGCGGTGGTAGTAGTGGTGGTAGTGATGATGGTGGTGGTAGTGATGATGGTGGTGGTAGTGATGATGGTGGTGGTTGTCTTGGAGTGGTGGTAGTGGCGGTGGTGGTAGTGGTGATGGTGTGGTAGTGGTGATGGTGTGGTGGTGGTGATGATGGTGGTTGTCTTGAAATGGTGGTAGTGGCGGTGGTGGTAGTGGTGATGGTGTGGTGGTGGTGATGATGGTGGTTGTCTTGGAGAGGTGGTAGTGGCGGTGGTAGTGGTGGTAGTGGTGGTGGTGATGATGGTGGTAGTGGTGATAGCGGTGGTGGTGATGGTGGTGATGATGGTGGTAGTGGTGATAGCGGTGGTGGTGATGGTAGTGGTGATAGCGGTGGTGGTGATAATAGTGATGGTAGTGGTGGTGGTGATGGTAGTGATGGTAGTGGTGGTGGTGATGGTAGTGGTGGTGGTGATGGTAGTGATGGTAGTGGTGGTGGTGATGGTAGTGGTGGTGGTGATGGTAGTGGTGGTGGTGATGGTAGTGGTGATGGTAGTGGTGGTGGTGATGGTAGTGGTGATGGTAATGGTGGTAGTGGTGATGGTAATGGTGGTAGTGGTGATGGTGATGGTAGTGGTGATGGTAGTGGTGGTAGTGGTGATGGTAGTGGTGGTGGTGATGGTAGTGGTGGTGGTGATGGTAGTGGTGGTGGTGATGGTGGTGATGGTGGTGATGGTAGTAGTAGTAGTGGTGGGAGAGGTTGTGATTGTGTGGTGGTAGTAGGATGTGCACAGTAGACTCCAGTCTACTGTGCACAATCTTAAGCAACAGTGCTATACAAAATCACAGGATTGTTCATTATGTCACGGGGCCTCGTGAGGATTTGTTGACGTTAGACCATTGTTATCCGCACCTATCCTGCACGTTTCGTCCATCGTGAACGTCAGTATAATATATAACCATTAGGAGTAAACCCATTAAACTACAGCTGTATAAAGGTATCGTATAATAACAGGTACACAAGGATAAGTGACTGCACTCACAGATTGCAACATGGTTTGTATAATATATAACCATTAGTAGTTAAGTGCCTGCATTCGGCTCTTTTATTAATTAGAAGGTGTACACATACTAGGATTGCTCTGTATGTGTATTATCCACTAGTGCAACGTAATCTCTTATGACTTGTTGATAGTGATTACACTAAACTTAAGACTGGCTATTACATCTCCTATTATTCTGTTTCCCGCTTTCTGTAAACTCAGGCACTCTTCTACCTTACCCTATATGGGGAGGGGCAGAGATGGGGGGTGAGTGGGAGGCGAACAGACCAGTCAGTGCCTCTCATATTCTGAGAGAAGCTGTAGCTTGTCACCGCCCTGCCCTACTCTAAGAAAACTTACCTTCAGGTTGCCTGTTGCTACTCTTGCAACACTGCATAGCTCCTGATGATGCACGGAGACGTGAGAAAGTACTTGACCTGAAGATTGCCACCCCCTTTCCACCGTGGTTTATATATATATATATATATATATATATATATATATATATATATATATATATATATTATATATATATATATGTCGTGCCGATTAGGTAAAACTTGCGATTCTGGCTTAAATAGCAACGCTCTTCTTGCCATATAAGACAAGCGAGAATTTGTGTATGCAATAATTTCGCAAAAATCATTCTGAACCTAACGAAAAATATATTTCATTGTGTTTGTGTATTATTAAATTAATGTTAACGTATCTAAAATATATTTAGTTGGGTTAGGCTAAATTAAATTGTTATAATAAGGTTAGGTAGGTTTTAAGTTTATCTTGGTACAAAATTAAAAATTTTTACATTAACATAAATGAAAAATATATCTTTAAACGTATAAGAGCAAATTTTAGAAAGGACTTAATTTTAAATGAGTTCTTGCTAATTGACCAGTTTTACCTAATCGGCACGACATTATATATATATATATATATATATATATATATATATATATATATATATTCCAGGATAAGGGACCACAGTTCGAGCCCTCTCCCAGTGTTAGGCTTGCCGACACCAACAATGCTAAAACTGTTTACCCTACTTCTAACTTTCACAGTCGCCGTCTGGTTGAATCCTCCCTTATACACAACTTTCCCTGTATGAATCTTAGCCCTGGCTTTGTCTCTGTAGATGCCTTCCTCTCCCATTACATTGTAAAATGCTCCAAACTTCAGAACACCCGTAACTTAACCTGATTATTTTTCCCCTTCTCCCTTTTCCTTTTTCCTCTTTCTCCTTTTGAGTTTTCTTTCTTCTGTTTTGGGTTTTTGTCCTTTATTATTTATTTCCCCCCTCTGTGTTCTTGCTCCTTCCCTTTGTGGGCCCCTAGCTCCCTTGTGGGCCCCTAGCTCCCTTGCAGTGCTCCTCTTTCTTATTATTTGACTGACTCCACTACTACTACTACTGCCTCTACCACTTCCTCTCTTGTCCCGTCTTCTTCTTCTTCTTGTAGGTTCGCCGGTATGTCCGGCCCGGGTCTTCTCCAAGTGGTGACCCGGCCCTTGTCCCGTCCCTGTCTGCTGCCTATATATACTCCCTCCTTCTCTCCTTTTTGTTTGACCGACACCCTCTACCCAGGGGCCAATGCCGGGTCACCATTTGAGAAGACCCGGGCCGGATGTACCGGCGAACATACAACAACAATCCTTTTGTTAGTGTGACTTTGTAAATGTTCCAAGTCAGACCGAAACGTCGTGATAAGCTCTCTCTTCTATGTGCGGGTTATTTGTGTATTGTTCCAGTCACGGTATTGTGACTTTTTTTTTGGGTTTTTTATTCAGCTTATTCATTGACAGTCTTCCATTACTGACGGAACAGAGTTGGGAAGCGCACAGTCCTGCATTACACGAACGATGGTAAATTCAGAGTCGGGTCAGCGCTGTTACATCATCCATGTTTCGAGAACATGCGATGTTCCGTCATGGAATGCCGGCTGCCGGGCAAAACAAAATCATTACTGAAAACAGATCAGCGTGTGTAGTGTATAGATTCAGCTGAGTGGATGGATAAAGCTCACTTGGGTTCACTATGAGGCCCAGAGGGATCGCTATAAGCCCCAACGGGCTCGTTTTAAGCCGAAGCGGGTTCGTTATAAGCCTCAGCGGGTTCGTTATAAGTCCCATTGGGTTCGTTATAAGCCCCATTGGGTTCGTTATAAGCCCCAGCGGGTTCGTTATAAGTCCCAGCGGGTTCGTTATAAGCCCCAGTGGGTTCGTTATAAGCCCCAGTTTGGTTCGTTATAAGCCCCACGGGTTCGTTATAAGCCCCAGGGGTTCGTTATAAGCGGGTCGTTATCCCATAGCGGGTTCGTTATAAGCCCCAGCGGGTTCGTTATAAGCCCCAGCGGGTTCGTTATAAGCCCCAGCGGTTCGTTATAAGCCCCATTGGGTTCGTTATAACCCAGCGGGTTCGTTATAAGCCCAGCGGGTTCGTTATAACGTCGTTATAAGCCCAGCGGGTTCGTTTATAAGCCCAGCGGGTTCGTTATAAGCCCCAGTGGGTTCGTTATAAGCCCAGTGGGTTCGTTTATAAGCCCCAGGGGTTCGTTATAAGCCCCAGTGGGTTCGTTATAAGCCACAGTGGGTTCGTTATGATGCACAGTGGGTTCGTTATAACACAAGTCCCCAGCGGGTTCGTTATAAGCATTCCCAGCGGTTCGTTATAAGCCCCAGTGGGTTCATTATAAGCCCCAGTGGGTTCGTTATAAGCCACATGGGTCCACCAGTCAGAAAATAAAAGTGCAGATTATCGCAGTTCTAAAAGAAAAATGTTATTTAGTGTTTGTAAGGTTGAGTATTTCGCGAAAATGTAAATGTAAATAAAATGTAAATGCTATTAGTGAAATCTTATTACATAAGCTGTTATAATTATGTGGGTGCTTGTGACGCTCTATTAAATAACACAGACAGGAACATTCATAAGGTAGATTATAATTTTTCAGGAATATGAGCGATAATCGCGTATGTAAAGTACGATTAATAATAATGATCTAGGTCAAATGTTTGACATTATTATTATTATTATTATTATTATTATTACGACTACTACTACTTCTGCTGCTGCTGCTACTACTACTATTGCAATTCTTATTAATATTATTATTGTTATTATTATTAATACTGTTTTTACTTATAGAGCACAACTCGAGCGGATCAATCAACACAGCTAGTGGTGGGGGCTCGATCCTTCGTCACCCAGGCGAGACAAATGCTGTATACTGTCGTGTTCTCTAGGTGTCTAGACCGACGTGTGTGTGTGTGTGTGTCAAACCTACATAGCAAAGTGTTATACATGAGAACAAACATACAAAACAGACTAGGATACAAAAACATAAGAAAGCCTTCTTATCTACAGTGGTATTTAAGACAGCTTAAAGGACTCATCTCTTACAATGAACTTGTTGTAAATAAAATGAGAAAACATTCTGTAATCCAGATAACGTAATAATTGTGTCAGTCTAAAATTTATAAACATACGAATAAAATTAGATTTAAAGCACTTTACTACGTTGAAAAAATAAATATACCAAGATAATTTCTTGAGAAAAATTAAAAATTTTAATGTGTGTGTGTGTGTGTGTGTGTGTGTGTGTGTGTGTGTGTGTGTGTGTGTGTGTGTTTGTGTGTGTGTGTGTGTTTGTGTGTTTGAATCAAAATTTCCATTTGTGTTTGTAACAATTAAAACACGAAAGATAAAACACAAACAAAATAAATCAATTTAGAGGAGAAAGTATTAAGTTCAGTTTTTCCAAAACGTGTTGACAAAATAAAAGATTAGAAATTAGAAGAGTTAGATGCTGATAACAGCAGATGAATCAGACGAGATATAACCTGAGGTACCAAAATAATTTACAGATCAAAAAAAAAAAAAAACTTTGCACTTTCTTTACACTTCAATACAAAATAATAACCACAATAAAAAAAATAACAGCAGCATTAAACAATAGTTATCACAAATTATAAAGAAGTTTAAAAAACCATTGACCATTTTGGGCAACAAGTGCTGGGAATAAATCATTGGGAAAAAGAAACACATTAGAGAAAATGGGATGAAACAAACGGAAAGCAAAGATTAGCTTTTAAATCATTCGGATTCGCCTTAGCTAATCCTGCATATCCAGTCAACCGAGCTACTGCTGCGTCCGCATCAATATTACAGGAAGGACACAGATGAGCACAAAGCTCTTTCACAAAATTAACGCTGCACGACTTTAATGTAAACTTTCAAAATGAGCTATTTTTTTTCTTTTATCTTAATCAAAATTTTGGTTTAATAGTGACTAGATGAACGTTTTGCTCTCAATGACGTTGAAAATACACGATTGCAGACGAATTTTCCGTTGTGACTACGTTTCGCTCATAGTAGCGCTTGAGCACTGACCTGATAAAACTCTACATAAACCGAAATGTTGTCGTAATAAAAGCTGCCTCTCTGCTGGTGTTCTTCCTCCATTAAAACACTGAGGTGGTTTAACTACGCTGTTGTTCGAATAATTACATTAATTTCTTTTGCAAATTATGCAAAATTCTTATGCAAAGTGGCAAATTAAAATGATTGTTTAGATTCTGCACTAACATTTAATTATGCAAATAGTTCGATACAGGAAAGGATGGAATGTACCGTAGGTAAGAGTCGGACACTATTAGTTAACTATGGAACCTGGCGTCATGAAGCCGCATGTTTTACAAATGTGCAAGAAATATTAAACCTATGGAACCTATGGAACCTATGGAACCTATGGAACATATGGAACATATGGAACCTATGGAACCTATGGAACCTATAGAACCTATGGAACATATGGAACCTATGGAACATATGGAACCTATAAAACCTATGGAACATATGGAACCTATAGAACATATGGAACCTATGGAACATATGAAATGCATCGAGCGACAGATACACACACCCACACACACACACAAACACACAAAACACACACACACACACACACACATTAAAATTTTTAATTTTTCTCAAAGGGACTTCATAGTAGGTACCATCCAGTCTGGGGAGCTCAAGATAGTCATTGCAGTGATGTATAACCCACCACAGAACTGCAGGAGGCCAGGTGAGGAATATGATGAGAACAACAGAGCGATGGTGGACACACTGGCGGAGGTGGCAAGAAAAGCGCACATGAGCAGAGCGAAGTTACTGGTCATGGGCGATTTTAACCACAGGGAGATCGACTGGGAGAACCAAGAACCACGTGGGGGTCCAGAAACTTGGAGAGCCAAGATGATGGACGTGGTACTGGAAAACCTGATGCACCAACATGTCAGGGACACGACCAGAGTGAGAGGAGAAGACGAACCAGCAAGACTGGACCTTGTATTCACCCTGAACAGCTCAGATATTGACGACATAACACACGAGAGCCCCCTGGGAGCCAGTGCCCATATGGTGCTGAGCTTTGAGTACATTGTAGAGCTACAGGTGGAGAGGGAAAACGGTACCGAAAGAGACAAACCAGACTTTAAAAGAGGAAACTACACGGGCATGAGGAATTTCCTGCAGGAGGTTCAGTGGGAAAGGGAAATGGAAGGACAGACAATAAGTGAAATGATGGAATACGTAGGGGCAAAGTGCAAGGAGGCAGAGGAACGGTTTATACCCAGAGGAAAAAGACTAAGCGGGAAGACCAGTAAGAGCCCCTGGTTTACACAAAGGTGCAGGGAGGCAAAGACTCAGAGTGTCAGAGAATGGAAAAGGTACAGAAGGCAAAGAACCCAAGTAAACAAAGAGATTAGTAGAAGAGCTAGAAACGAGTATGCACAAGTACGGAGGGAGGCCCAGAAACAGTACGAAAACGACATAGCATCGAAAGTTAAGTCCGACCCGAAACTGATGTAGTCACATCAGAAGGAAGACAACAGTTAAGGACCAGGTGATAAGGCTGAGGAGAGAAGATAGGGAACTCACAAGTAACGATCAAGAGGTATGTGAGGAGCTCAACT
Source organism: Cherax destructor (assembly GCA_009830355.1). Lineage (NCBI taxonomy): Eukaryota > Metazoa > Arthropoda > Malacostraca > Decapoda > Parastacidae > Cherax > Cherax destructor. The sequence continues at coordinate 13,823 of WNWK01017541.1, read as the reverse complement.
TGAGGTTTAAGGAAGTATTCACAGTGGAGGAAGGAAGGCAGCTGGGTAGACAGGACGGGGTGCATCACTAACATGGGATGTATCAAGTGCTGGAGGGCATACACACAACTGAGGAGGAGGTGAAGCAGTTACTCAGTGACCTCGATACCTCAAAGGCGATGGGTCCGGACAATATCTCCCCGTGGGTTCTTCGGGAAGGAGCTGAGGTACTGAGTGTGCCACTTACCATAATATTCAACACATCCCTTGAAACTGGGCAGCTACCTGAGGTATGGAAGAAGGACAACGTAGTCCCCATCTTTAAAAAAGGAGACAGAAAAGAGGCACTAAACTATAGACCGGTGTCACTTACGTGTATAGTGTGCAAAGTCCTGGAGAAAATCATCAGGAAAAGAATGGTGGAGCACCTCGAGCTGAACAGGATAACAAACACCAGACAGCACGGATTCCGGGAAGGCAAATCCTGTGTAACAAACCTCCTAGAGTTCTATGATAAAGTAACAGAGGTAAGGCAAGAGAGAGAAGGGTGGGTTGATTGCATTTTCATGGACTGCAGGAAGGCCTTCGACACAGTTCCTCACATGAGATTAGTAAAGAAGTTGGAAGAACAAGCATTTATAACAGGAAGGGCACTGGAATGGATCAGGAATACCTCACAGGAGGCAACAACGGGTCATGGTGCGTGATGAGGTATCACAGTGGGCGCCTGTGACGAGCGGTGTACCGCAGGGGTCAGTCCTAGGACCAGTGTTATTCCTGGTATATGTAAATGACATGACGGACGGGATAGACTCAGAAGTGTCTCTGTTCGCAGATGATGTGAAATTAATGAGGAGAATCACATCGGAAGAGGACCAAGCAGGACTTCAAACAGACCTGGACAAGCTTGACATCTGGTCTAGCAACTGGCTTCTCGAATTCAATCCCACCAAATGCAAAGTCATGAAGATCGGAGAAGGGCAAAGAAGACCGCTGACAGAGTACAGGCTAGGCGGACAAAGGCTACAAACCTCCGCAAAGGAGAAAGACCTTGGGGTGAGTATAACGCCAAGCACGTCTCCGGAGGCACACATCAACCAGATAACTGCGGCAGCATATGGGCGACTGGCAAACCTAAGATTAGCGTTCCGTTACCTTAACAAGGAATCGTTCAAGACACTGTACACCGTGTACGTCAGACCCATACTAGAATATGCAGCACCAGTCTGGAACCCACACCTGGTCAAGCACGTAAAGAAACTAGAGAAAGTGCAAAGGTTTGCGACAAGGTTAGTTCCACAACTCAGGGTCTGTCCTATGAAGAAAGGTTGAGGGAAATAGGACTAACAACACTGGAGGAAAGAAGGGTCAGAGGAGACATGATAACGACATACAAAATACTGCGGGGAATCGACAAGGTAGACAGTGACAGGATGTTTCAGAGAGGGAACACAGAAACAAGGGGACACAACTGGAAGCTGAAGACTCAGATGAGTCAAAGGGATGTTAGGAAGCATTTCTTCAGCCATAGAGTAGTCAGGAAGTGGAATAGTCTAGAGAAAGATATAGTGGAGGCAGGAACCATATATAGTTTTAAGACAAGGTATGATAAAGCTCATGGAGCAGGGAGAGCAGAGACCCAGTAGCGGACAGCGAAGAGGCGGGGCCAGGAGCTGAGTCTCGACCCCTGCAACCACAATTAGGTGAGTACAATTAGGTGAGTACACACATGAGAGTTAAGTTGTCAGTGTATATATGGTGAGAGTTTTGTTTATTCCTTATTTTATGGATAAAAATATTTTGACTAGTGGTGAAGACGTTACATGTAACTTTAATGACCCTCGTGTAGTAAGATTAAGATTTTGTTCGGATTTTTAACCCCGGAGGGTCAGCCACCCAGGATAACCCAAGTCAGTGAGTCATCGAGGACTGTGTCTTATTTCCATTGGGGTCCTTAATCTTGTCCCCCAGGATGCGACCCACGCCAGTCGACTAACATTAAGGTACCTGTTTGCTTGCTAGGTGAACGGGGACAGCAGGTGTGAGAAAATGCACCCAATATTTCCACCCTTGCCGGGGATTAAACCACAGACACTCAGTGTGTGAGGCGAAAAAAACTCGTATGCTATATATAAATTATATATATATATATATATATATATATATATATATATATATATATATATATATATATATATATATATATATCTTAGCGCCTCTGCAAAGACAGTGATTATGTGTGAGTGAGGTGAAAGTGTTGAATGATGATGAAAGTATTTTCTTTCGGGGATTTTCTTTCTTTTTGGGTCATCCTGCCTCGGTGGGAGACGGCCGACGTTAAAAGTATATAATATATATATATATATATATAATATATATATATATATATATATATATATATATATATATATATATATATATATATATATATATATAATATATATTATATGAAAAGATGAAACAGCTAAAATGAAACCAAAACACATGTCAAAAAAAATTCAGCTGCAATATAGTATCTTTTTCCCTAAAAATATGAGAAAGGTGAAAAATTACATCCCAAAACTAAGAAATGTGAACTAGTGAGAAAGACTGAAGAGATTTAAAGTGTCCTTGTCGTCGCAGAGGAGAAAAAGACACATGACACCCACATAACACAATATGTTAAGTAAAAGGACACAAATGCAACTAATGTGACATTTTATTGTGGCAACGTTTCGCTCACCAGGAGCTTTCTCAAGCCGTTACAAACAATACATGGACACACAGGATATATATATGCTCAGAGTGAGGTGCAATACTAGTGGTGGTAGAAGTAGTAGAGACATAAGTAGTAGTAATAATAGAATAAGATTATTCTATCAACTTGCACATGAGGAAAAGGTGAAAGCAATTACTTGGGTAGCACAAAAATATAGGTTAGACAAATATTTCTGTTGGAGGTTGGATTAGAGAAAACCTGTATCAGAGTTCCACCTCTGCGAAGTTCTTTGTGTAGTATTAGCAGGAGAGACTATGTGATGGCAGGGTTTACTGTTTTCAGGAGGATTCTTGCTAAGACTTCAGAGATGGTAAAGCTGCCTTTGTTTTGTTTAACTGTGTTAGAAACAGCGATAAGTGCTGATTCAAGGCACTTGCGTCTGCGGAAATTAGTTTTTTTATTACTAATCGGGCGTCTCTGAATTTCATGAGATGAACACATTAATGAATGTAGGAACGATAACCTGAACAACGCCTGCGTACAACACCGGAATTCCACCAATCATCTCATGAAATTCAAAGACGCCCAATTAGTAATCAAAGAAACTAATTTCCGCAGACGCAAGTGCCTTGAATCAGTACTTATCGCTGTTTCTAACACAATTAAATAAAATAAAGGCAGCTTTACCATCTCTGAAGTCTTAGCAAGAATCCTCCTGAAAAACAGTAAACCCTACCATCACATAGCCTCTCCTGCTAATACTACACAAGCACATCGTAGATGTGGAACTCTGATACAGGTTTTCTCTAATACAACCTCCAACAGAAATATTTGTCTAACCTATATTTTGTGCTACCCAAGTAATTGCTTTCACCTTTCCTCATGTGCAAGTTGATTATTCTATCTGACTAGCAGGTATAGGTCAGCAATAGACATAATTAGGAAGAAGGGTGGGAACCCTGTCATATGTGGTATTTTGCCAAGGAGAGGAGTTGGAGATGAATGGCTGTCCAGGGCAATTGGTGTCAATTGCTGGCTGGACAAACACTGAAGGATAATGCAGTACCATTCATTTTGCAACTGGGACCACTTCTATGGCCGAAATGACATGTATGCCAGGGATGGGGTTCACTTATCCAGGGCAGGTGTGGATTTTCTTTCTAGCGCAGTTGAGGGTGTTGTTAGGACTTTAAACTAAGATTAGTTAGAGGTATGGGTTTAGAAATGGAAAATACTGAATGTCGAAATATAGATCTAGGCTTTGATATAAAAATTCTTAACAATAACAAGGACAGTAATATGTATAGTGGAAAACAGAATGGAGCAGGAAGGGTAAAGAGAAAGGAGGGTCTTTAAAAGTGTATTATACAAATAGTCGTAGTGCTAGGAATAAGATGGACGATTTGAGATTAGTTGCAAGTGCAGGTAACATTGATGTATTTGCCATAACTGAGACGTGGTTCAATACGAACAATAGGGGCATGCCTGCTGAATGTCATATACAGGGTTTTAAATTGTTCCAAGTAGACAGAAGTTTCGGGAAGGGGGGTGGAGTGGCACTGTATGTCCGAGATCGCTTGAACTGTTGCATAAAAAAGGGAATAAAGTCTGAAATAACACATACAGAGTCTGTCTGGATAGAATTTTCAGAGGGGCATGAAAAATTGATTTTAGGTGTGATATACCGTCCTTCAAACTTAGATAGGGACCAAGGGAGACTACTATGGGAGGAAATTGTTAAGGCCACAATGCACGATAACGTAGTTATTCTGGGTGACTTCAACTATAGTCAAATTGATTGGAATTTTTTGACTGGGAATTTAGAATCTAACGACTTCTTAGAAGTAGTTCAAGATTGTTTTTTGAAGCAGTTTGTGACAGAACCTACAAGGGGAAATAATCTGATTGACTTAGTTCTGGCAAACAAGGAAACCCTTGTTAAATTAGACACATATGCAACACTTGGGTATCTTTATTGAGGAAACGTTTCGCCACACAGTGGCTTCATCAGTCCAATACAAAGAAGAAAGTAGTAATAAAAGGAGGAGTTTGAGGTAATCAGTCCCTCGGCCTGGAGTCGACTTCTTCTTCTAGTGTAAACTGGATTGATGGCTCAACCTGGTTGAGTTCGTGTTGGAGAGCTTGAACGTTGAAGCGTCTGGGAGTTATGATGAGAATGTCGTCAACATAACGAAGCCAGGTGACAGAAGAGGGAATAATAGTGGAAAATCGCTCGGCTTCCAAATGTTCCATATATAGGTTCGCAAGGACGGCACTAAGTGGCGATCCCATGGGTAGTCCAAAAGTTTGCTGAAAGAGTTGGTTTTCGAAAGAGAAACATGTAAAGCCCACACATAGTTCAACTCCCAGACGCTTCAACGTTCAAGCTCTCCAACACGAACTCAACCAGGTTGAGCCATCAATCCAGTTTACACTAGAAGAAGAAGTCGACAACACTCTTCCTTTCCTTGATGTTCTTCTCTGCAAAGCTGACCATGAACTTCGTTTTAAAGTCTATCGAAAACCTACCAATCAACACGATCTTCTCCACTTCCTCTCACCACGACACCAAAATTAAACGTGGTGTAATTATAGGCTTTTTCCGCGCGCACTCAGAATCTGCAGCAGTGAGTTCCTTGAAGAAGAATGCTCCCTCATTGAACAAGTTTTTTCCAAACTTCACTATCCTCGTCACTTCATTAGAGACTGCAGACGACGGGCATTAAACATCTTCAACACACCCAGAGAAGACACTGCTGAGAAGAGATACATAGTCCTTCCCACCAACTCCATTTCCAAACAAGTTTCCAACATTTTTTTTCTAAGACCTCATTCCGAGTATCCACCTCCACATCCACCACCATTAAGGACATTACCAGTAACAGACAGGAAAAACTTCAATCCACGGCAGGGGTATACACAATCCCTTGTAATGGCTGCAGCAAATTATACGTTGGCGAAACATCCCGAGACCTACAAACACGCATTTCAGAACACCAGTACGCAGGCAGATCTGACGACTCGATGTTGTCAGTCCATCAATCTTGAATAGAATAACAGCATATGAGCAGAGGAAGCTTATATACTGTAGACAGGAGAGGTGCAGCAGTTGTAGGAGGTGTCACATTTGTTCAATGTGGAAGTAGGTCGTGCCCAAGGAATAGGCAAGCGAAGAAATCCCTGTATTAAGATACCAAGATGTTGCAGTGTCAGACAGGATGTGAATGAATGGTTCAGAGAACTGAGAGTTGGTAAATTAGAATATGCAACACTTGGGCATTGAGGAAAGTTTGCCACACAGGGCTTCATCAGTCCATACAGGGATGAAGAACAGGGAGTGTGAGGTTGTCAGTCCTCAATCTTGAGTCGATTGAGGGACTGACAACCTCACACTCCTCCTGTTCTTCACGATTCTCCTTTGTATGGACTGATGAAGCCACTGTGTGGCGAAACGTTTCCTCAATAAAGATACCCAAGTGTTGCATATGTGTCTAATTTACCAACATGACACCCACATAACATAACATGACACCCACCTAACATAACACCACATAACGTAACATGACACCACATAACACAACATGACACCCACATAACACAACATGACACCCACATAACATAACATGACACCCACATAACATAACATGACACCCACATAACATAACATGACACCCACATAACATGACACCCACATAACATGACATGACACCCCTAACACAAAACATGACACCCACATAACATGACACCCACATAACATAACACCCACATAACATAACATCCACATAACATAACATCCACATAACATAACATGACACCCACATAACATGACACCCACATAACAGTAAACTCACATGATGACGCAGGGAAACAGATAGGGAAGATCACCGGTACTGTCAAAACAGAGAGACAGAGACAGCGTCTTCAGACGTGAGCAAAAACTCTGCAGAGACAACGCTAGACAACATGTATCTTCGTTAACACATTTGATAACGGGAGTGAAGTAAATACTACGTTAATGGTCAAACCCAAACGGAGGAAGAAATTACAAAGAAAAACAAGGTAGACAGAGCTAGGTAAATGCAGCTAGAGAATACAGCTAAGTAAATACATTAGGAAAAACAGCTAGAAAATACAGCTAAAACATACAGCTAGAGAGAGAATACAACTAGGTAAATACAGATGGATAATACAGCACACATGTACAGCTGAATAAATAAGGCTTTTAGAACATAATTAGATGAGCCTATAATGTGTTTAGTTAGAATTTTTTGCATTTGTTCGCTTCGAAAGCCCATCATGAGAGGTTCCTTGACACAGGTGAGGTGCTCTTGATCCAGGGAGCTGGACCTGACCTACCCTTCCCTGTCCCCAACCCGACTGCCTTTCATATATTTTCCCACAGACGTTAAACCCTTACGGTTTTAGAGCTTACACCAGAGCCCCCCCACCACCACACCCTTTAATGAATGCTTTAATACTTTTTTTTTTTAACTAAATAATTTGTTTAGTTTGACTCGTTAATCCGTCTCTTCTAATTCTCTCTTGTGTTAATCTCTTTCCCTTTTAATCTTAGATCTTCGTTAATCCTCGTTAATCCTCGTCAATCCTCTCTTTGGCGAATTTACAGCTAATGGGTTTTCGTGTTTTCACTATAAAGTGCGGTAAAACACCTGAAATTCACCGTAAAGTGTTGTTAAACACCTGAAATTCCCCTTAAAGTCTTGTAAAATACCTGAAACTCACTGTAAAGTGGTATAAAACACCTGAAACTTACTCTAAAGTGTTGTGACTAAAAACACCCGCAACTCACCTTAATGTCTATAAAAAAAACTGACTCACCCTTCTGTGGATAAAAACACCCACTACTTACTGTAGGGAAAGAATAACACCCGCTACTTACTGTAAGGAAGGAAAAAAAAACACCCGCTACTTACTGTAGGGGAGGAAAAAACACCCGCTACTTACTGTAGGGGAGGAAAAAACACCCGCCACTTACTGTAGGGGAGGAAAAAAACACCCGCTACTGACTGTAGGGAAGGAAAAACACCCGTTACTTACTGTAGGAAGGAAAAACAACCGCCACTTACTGTAGGGAATGAAAAAACACCCGCTACTTACTGTAGGGGAATGAAAAAACAACCGCCACTTACTGTAGGGGAATGAAAAACACCCGCTACTTACTGTAGGTAAGTAAAAACATCCGCTTGAATGTCCTCATTGCCACATTCCATGCCACAAATTACCATTGCTAAACAATATCTGTAAAACAATCTATCATATCGAAAAATAAAGAATTTATCTTTCAATACATTCGCCCCTCACAAGTACTGGAAATAGGGGGAGACAGAACTTTAAACTCTAGCACCGAAAATAATAAAAAAAAAAAAAAAAAAAAAAAAAATAAATGTAAATACCCTGTCTGAAACTGCGCACCAAAAGCCCTCACGTCGGAGGGAAACCCCTCATGAGGGTTTCGCCCCCCCCCAAAAATGATTGTCATGCCATACACATTCGATTTTTTCATTATCAATACGGCAGTTTTTTTTTCTAACAGCTTTAACGTTTGGGGACACGTAATATCTTGACACAATGTCTTGGACACAATGTCTTGGACACTAATTCTTGACACGTTTTCTTGGACACAATGTTTGGGGAACACTTTTAAATGTCTTGCCCCCTTAATTTTTTGACACAATGTTTGGGGACACAATGTTTTAAAACACGTAATGTCTTGGACACAATGTCTTGGACACGTAATGTCTTGGACACGTAATGTTTGGGGGCCGTAATGTTTGGACACGTAATGTCTTGGACTTTAATTGTCTTGACACGTAATGTCTTGGACACGTAATGTCTTTGACATGTACTATCTTGGACAAAAATACTTTGCTTATGGTGAACACTGATAGAAAAATGTTTGTAATTAAAAACCGATGAAAAATGGGCAGTCAGTTACAAGAGGGGTCATTGACCTTCCCCGCTCCTAGACCGTAGCCCCACCTTCTACCTCGACAAGTGGGAAGGTGAAGATGCCTGTGTTAGTAGCGAGCAGGTCGAGAGAGAGAAAGGCACAAAGTGCCAGAGAACAAGGCACAACAGTGCCAGAAGACAAGGCTTAACAGTTCCAGAGAGACAAGGCACATACATTCCAGAGAGACAAGGCACATACAGTTCCAGAGAGACAAGGCACATACAGTTCCAGAAGACAAGGCAATACAGTTCCAGAGAGAAAAAGGCACATACAGTTCCAGAGAGACAAGGCACAACAGTTCCAGAGAGACAAGGCACATACAGTGCCAGAGAACAAGGCAAACAGTGCCAGAGAGAAGGCACATACAGTGCCAGAGAGACAAGGCACATACAGTGCCAGAGAGACAAGGCACATACGCCAGAGAGACAAGGCACATACAGTGGACCAGTTTTGCGGACGTCATACACAGACATATATGTTAATATAGATTTTTTTGAAAAATATTTTAGCCTAGGGTTGGGGGTTTGGATACCAAAATTTTGGCCGATAACGAAAAAACGGTACTTTTCCTATATTCTTTTTATTTATATAATTATGGCTATGTTCAACATAAAAGGGAATGGTTATTGCACAGTGGCTATTAAATAACAAGGAAGGTTAAAAAAATGACTTTAATTCTCTGGGATAATAATGTCAGTACTCATTACTTGGCAGTATTGCTTTATTTACTGTGTTTATATGTATACTTTCCTATGTTTATGTGTTAGTTACCAGTTACCATTTTGTCCTAGGCACATGTCGATTAGACACTAGGCCTGTTGTATGTATGTGTGTGTGTGTGTGTAACGAAACACTTCAAAATTTCGCCCCCCGGGAATTGAACCCGGGCCCTCCGTGCGAAAAACAAGAGGTGTCGGAGGAAGGATGGGGAGGAGTAGGCCAGAGTTTGGTTATGGATAGATGAGACCATGGGGGAAGGTGGTGCTGGCGCTTGTGTAGTGCTTGCGATCACCAGATGTGATCCCTGAATATTTATCCCTTAAAAAGTGTGTGTGTGTGTGTGTGTGTGTGTGTGTTTATGTGTGTGTGTGTGTGTGTGTGTGTGTGTGTGTGTGTGTGTGTGTGTGTGTGTGTGTGTGTGTGTGTTTATGTGGTTGTGTGTGTATGTGTGTGTGTGTGTGTGTGTGTGTGTGTGTGTGTGTGTGTGTGTGTGTATGTGTGTGTGTGTTTATGTGTGTGTGTACTCACCTAGTTGTACTCACCTAGTTTTGGGGTTTCAGGGGTCGAGTCAGGCTCCTGGCCCCGCCTCTTCACTGGCCGCTACTGGGTCACTCTCCCTGCGCCATGAGCTTTATCATACCTCTGCTTAAAGCTATGTATAGAGCCTGCCTCCACTACATCGCTTCCTAAACTATTCCACTTCCCCGACAACTCTGTGACTGAAGAAATACTTCCAACATCTCTGTGATTCATCTGAGTCTTCAACTTCCATCTGTGTCCCCTGTTGTTGTGTCCCATCTCTGGAAATTCTGTCTCTGTCCACTTTGTCAATTCCCTCCCGTATCTTATATGTTGTTATCATGTCTCCCCTATCTCTCCTGTCCTCCATGTCGTCAGGTCGATTTCCTAACCCCCCCTCGTAGGACATACCCCTTACGTGTTTGTGTATGTGTGTGTGTGTGTGTGTTTGTGTATGTGTGTGTGTGTGTGTGTGTGTGTGTGTGTGTGTGTGTGTGTGTGTGTGTGTGTGTGTGTGTGTGTGTGTTTACTCACCTAGTTGTGGTTGCAGGGGTCGAGACATAGCTCCTGGCCCCGCCTCTTCACTGGCCGCTACTGGGTCCTCTCCCTGCGCCAGAGCTTTATCAAAACCTCTTCTTAAAGCTGTGTATGGAACCTGCCTCCACTACATCGCTTCCCAAGTATTCCACTTCCTGACCACTTGTGACTGAAGAAATACTTCCTAGCATCCCTGTGATTCATCTGAGTCTTCAACTTCCAACTGTGTCCCCTTGTTGCTGTGTCCCATCTCTGGAACATTCTGTCTCTGTCAACCTTGTCAATTCCTCTCAGTATTTTAATGTCGTTATCATGTCCCCCTATCTTTCCTGTCCTCCAGTGTCGTCAGGTCGATTTCCCTTAACCTCTCCTCGTAGGACATACCCCTTAGCTCCGGGATTGGGCCTTGTTGCAAACCTTTGCACTTTCTCTAGTTTTTTTTTCGTGCTTGGAAAAAAAGTGGGGTTCCAAATGGGGGGTGCATACTCCAATATGGGCTTAACGTCCCCAGTGTCGGGGGCCTGAACGATTCTTCATTAAGATGTCGGAATGCTGTTCTTAGGTTTGCTAGGCGCCCGTATGCTGCAGCAGTTTTTTTTGGTTATGTGTGCCTCAGGGGATGTGCCTGGTGTTATCTCACCCCAAGATCTTTTCCTTGATTGAAGTTTGTAGTCTCTCCCCCCAGACTGTACTGTCTGCGGTCTTTTTTTTCCCCCTTCCCCAACTTCATGACTTTGCACTTGGTTGGGTTGAACTTCAGGGGCCAATTGCTGGCCCCCGGCTTGCTGCCTACCCCGACCCCCTTTTAGTTCTGCCTGGTCCTCTTCCGATTGAATTTTCCCCATCAACTTCACATCATCTGCAAACAGGGACACTTCAAAATTTTTCCTTCCGTCATGTCGTTCACAAACACCAGAAACAGCACCGGCCCCAGGACGGGGCCCCTGGGGAAACCCCCAACTCGTCACCGGCGCCCACCCCCGACACCTCGCCACGGACCATGACTCGCTGCTGTCTTCCTGACAGGTTTTCCCCTTTTACCCATTGTAGTGCCTTCCTTTTCCCTGCCTGGTCCTCCAGCTTCTGCACTAATCTCTTGTGTGGGACTGTGTCAAACGCCTTCTTACAGTCCAAGAATATCCCCCCCTCTCTCTCTTGTCTTACTGCTGTCCCCCCTTTATAGAACTTAGGTTTGTGACACGGGGCCCCCCCCTGAAACCGTGTTGGCCGTTTTTTATAAGCTCATTCCTTTCGGGGCTAAAACCCCTCTTCTCCTGATAATTTTTCCTGCCCTTTTTCATACTATACATGTCGGGACACTGGTCTGTAGTTTAGTGCTACGTTTCTGTCCCCTTTTTTAAAAAAATTGGAATACATTTGCTGTCTTCCATACCTCTGGTAGTTCCCCCGTTTCGATAGACGTGTTGAAGATTGTTGTTGGGGGACACATAGCTCCTCTGCTCCCTCTCAGGACCCATGGGGAAATGTTGCCCCCGGCCCCTCCCCTTTTGGGGGTATCTGCTCCCCAGTGCCCTTCACTTCCTCCTCCCCTTGTGTTTATCGTGTCCAGCACCCTTTTGGGTACCCTACCTCCCCCCCTTTTTTGGGGGCCCTTCTATTTCCCTGTGAACACCTCTTTGAATCTCATTTTGTGTGTGTGTGTGAATGAGTAACTCACAATCGTAGATTAAGGTACAATTTTTTCCTTGTAATGTTAACCTTTTTTTAAAATATCGGTTGATATCGACTATTTTTTTAACCAGTACCGATACTATAAAAAAAAACCGATACCATCCGATACCGATAGTTTAGTTCATCCTTATTTTCAAGAAAAGGTTTTAAATGGTTGCATTTTCCACACAAAAAAAAAAGCATACAGTAAAAAAAAACACTAAAACAGTGCATACAGCAAGCATTCACTTTTTTAAATTTCGTTTTTTTTTTAACTGATATAGATAACGCTTCCACACAGCATTATTGTGTCTCTTTTTTGAAAAAAAACCTTACGGGGTGGTTGGGCTACTTCCCCCCTCCTCAAAATAATACGACATCCCCCTTTAAAAAAGGCCCCAAACCGTGACGGGGAAAAAATAAAAAAAACCAGGACATAGAAGAGAGGAGCTTTCTCCACTACGGATTATTTGTGTACTTTTATCTAAAACCCCGCTAGCCCACTGCCTATCCTCCACCACTGTGGGCAGGTGGTGAACGACAACACTGAAGTGGTCGGCACTTTGTGAGGACCTTCGCTGTCACAAGTATCGGAAGCAACACTCACGATTTTGGGGCCCTGAGGCTGCAACAGACGGTCTTGCTGCCCATTGTGGAGGATACGGGGGAGGCAGGCGATCTGTTTTGGGGGAGGGGGGGTATTATTCCTTCCTTGTCGGCACTGCTCTCAGTCTCTGGGAAGGATGGGGGTCCATTAATGATATGTTACAGATTCCCCTTTCATTCCCCCCTCAAAACACTCCCCCAATTAAAACACCTTGGGAAAAAATTCCTCCCAAAATACTCCTTCCGAAACGCACCTCCAAAGACATTCTTCTCCAAATATTCCTCCCAAACACCCCTCCCAAGTCATCTCACCTAAAGCACCTTTTTAAAACCCAAAAAAACCCCTTTAAAACACATATTCCAAAAAAAAATTTATCGAAATACCCTCCAAAAAAAACCGTATCAAAATACTCCTCTCAAAAAAAACCCGTCAAATTACCCCCCCCAAAACACACCTTTCAAACCCTCCCCTAAACACCTCTCAAAACATCCCTCTCAAAATACCCCCCCAAAAAATTTCCCTCTCAAAACACACCCTTTTTAATACCCTTCTCAAAAAAAATCCTATCAAAACACCTTTCAAAACACCCCCCCAAAACACCCTCTCAAAACACCCCAATCAAAATACCCCAATCAAAAAAACCCCCTCAAAAAACCCCCCTCAAAAAAACCCCCTGAAAAACCCCTATCAAAAAAAACCCCCTTCACAAATCCCCCCTTAAAACCTCCTAAAGCATTTCTCCCCCCAAAAACCTACCAAAGCACCCCCAAAAAAAACCCCCTTTTAAAAATTCCCCCCCAAAAACCTACCAAAAAACCGCTCTCCCCTCCCCAGGGAAGCAGTAATCTAACACATTGTAACGATATCATAAACAAAGCCTCAGTCAATCGCATCGAGGCGATATTTCCCAATCAAAAAAAAATGCATTAAAGTAACGAAGCATCTGCGTATACCAATCCATGTGATAGCCTATTCCAACATGATTTTTTTTTATTTTTTTTGCCTGGGGAACCTTTTTTTTTTTCCCAATTTACATCTTAGATTTCCAATTGCTCTACCCCCTGGAATTGGGTCTAATTTGCCTAAGTGTACAGTAAAAAAGGCCAGGGGGGTGCTAATAC